>VXAU01000329.1:268360-281610 GCA_013399695.1 Formicarius rufipectus | reverse complement strand
TGGACAAGCCGCCCCTTCGCCGTACGGGGATTTTGGACGCGGCGCCCCGGGCGGGCTGGAAATCCCGGAGCACGCCCGCCCGCCTACCCCGGCCATTCTCCCCCGGGCGCTGCCTGGCAGCTCCCCAGTTTTCTGCCCTGGAGGACGAAGGGATTTGCCCCGCTTCGGGCGCCAGTCCCCGCCGCGCAGCCATCGGCCCTTCCCCGGCGAGACCCGCAGCGCAGCGCGGCTGAAACCACTCGGGCTGCAACCACTCGGGCTGCAACCACTCGGGCTGCAACCACTCGGGCTGCAACCACTGGCCCGCGCCATAAAGTCCGGCAGCAGCCCTGGGGCCCCCAGAGCCCCAGCCCCACGACATCCCACCCCGATGATGTGTCTCCCGCACACGGATGTCTCCCCCGAGCCCCTGTGGACTCAAACAGGAGCAGCCATCCCGAAGCGATGCCCCCAAGCCTGCTGGCTCTCCCCTTGGCCAGGGCAAGCTCTCCAGAACGCTGCAGACCGAAGCCTGCCCCCTTCCAGGCATTCAAAGGGGTGCTTTCCCACTCCCCCAGTTTCCACTTACACGGCAGCCCCTGCATCCTTCCCGCAGAGGTGGTCTGATAGAAGCATTCGCTATCTGTGTTCCCATTCCCTCCTTCTTGCATGGGAACATCTGGCTTCAAAGTGGAAGCAGCAGCACCAAAGCTCCCTGTGGGAGCGTCTCCCAGCGCCCCAGCACTGTACGCTTCCCACCGATCCCAGCAAGGCACCGCCAGCAGCAGCGACTCTTCCCTTGCCACCCACAATGCCCTCACCCTCCTACTCACCGCGGAGGAAGAGGCTGGTCTCAACAACCCGTCCAGCCCCAGCATCGCCATAGGGACTGCCGGTACCGAAGCCAGGGGTTTCGCTGGGGTCAGGATCTGCCTGACCACGAAAAACCACCGGCGACTTCTAGCAAAGGGGCAGGATCAGGGCAGAGCCTCGGGGCACGCTCTGTTGCTCCACATTTCTTCTCACTAACCAATGGAAAGAAGAAAAAAAGCAAAAAAGCCCCTGTATCTGACTCTGTGGTGCCCTCATGAATTTCTGAATCAGTGGTTGCTGCAGGTCCCGCTCAGGGGATTTTGGGTGTGTGGGAGAAGAGGGGAAGGAAGGAGATTGTTCAACCCGTGCGTGACTCATATTCTTCAGAAGCTGAACAGAACTTTTTCAAGGAGATTTTTCAGCCACTCAGGTCCTCCAAAGGGGCTGTCCAGTGACCCCAAGCTGGAGGTTTCCCCTGGCTGGCCTGCCACCTGAGCCCTGATAAGCTCTGGCGGCCCCTGCCCAGCCTGCCTGTGGGATGCATCCCAGACAACAGTCTGACTTGGAGCCTGAGGGACCTGCAGGTGTAGTGGAGAGTGCAAGGAGGGTGAAGGTAGAGATCCAGCACCACAGAATGAGGTGGCACCTTCGTCCTGCCATTCTGCAGGGACATGGACACAGGCCTAGGAACATGGACACAACCCCACACTGGCCTATGTGAAGCAGCACACACTGCCTGCTGTTGGGATCCCACCTGTGCAGTTTCAGCCTGCCAGCACCAGCCACATGGTGGCACAGATTTTAAGAGTTGAAGAAAGGCACAAACATCCTCCCTCAGTGTGCTAGGAAAAGCTACCTTGAATCCTACCTGCTGAGTTTGGCTGGGCAAGCCCAGGCACGAAGATGCTGGATAAGAACAAATTGTCTCCTTTAGGTAGCACAGCTCCTCCAGTGCCATTAGCCCCATCCCCTCTTGAGGGGTTTTCACAGCTCACTCATTGCTGGCCAGGATACTTGTTGCAGCAAACAGTATGACTAAGTAATGTCATGGTGTCATGCCTGCATCTCCCTAGCCCGCACAGCTCTGGCTCTCTCAGGACATTGCTGGCCATGTCCCTGCACACTTACACAGTGCATTATGAAGGAAGCCCACCTTGCTTGCCTAGCAGAGATGGTGTCATTGCCTGATGCCTTGTTCCTGGAAAAGCAACCTCAGACCTGCTCTCAAAGTAGGTCCTGCCTCCTGTGCTGAGCAGCCATGCTCTTCTGGCCCCCAGGACTCAGGGTTTCCCCTAGGAGTGTAACACACACAGCTTTTATCCCTCACACATCCCATCTCTCCTTCCTCCACCAGTAGCATCCCCTGCTCTGTGTTATCCAGCGCATCTAACCTGGACTGTGGGCTTGAACTGCAGCCCCCATTTGCTTGGCTAATTCCTCCCCATGCTCACACCTTCCCTAGGACTCAGGAAGGATTCTCTGGGCATTGGTGAGAATGGGGGGAAAGAGCAGCAACCCAGCACTGTGAGGCACAGCACTACTTCCCAGCCCTGGAGCACAGCAGTGCCATGACACCTTTGCCAGATGGCACAGCCTCCCTTGTGCCAGCCAGACTGCGTCGATTAAGGGCCAACCACTCACAGCGGCACGAGTTAAAACCAATCTTCCATGCTTGCAGCTCCTTGAACGTGACCTAGTAATGCAGGTGCTATTTTCTTTCCTCCCATGACAGTCGGATGACATGCAGAGCTGATGCCCCACAGGCAGCAGGGAAATACACGTCAGTCTGAGGAAGGAATGTTTAGTAGCCATGGGAAAGGGCGCTCCAGAAATGCAGGAGGCAGCACGAGCACAGCCCTACTCTGAACTGCTCTAGTGTACAGCTGACACGTTCCAGCCACCCAGCTGGCTGGTCCTCTAACATACTATTCCCTGTGCATTTTTTTTCCCTTGTGGTCTGTTAATGCCTGCAAACAATGGCCCTAAATACCTGACCTTGCTTTCTGCACTAATCCTGTGCTCTGCCCCATCCCAGGAGTCCCAACAGCTACTGGCAAGGATCTGGCAAGAGGCTGCTGAGTCTCTCTCATACAGTGCTCATGAGAACTTTGCTCTGAGACCCTTCCTGGAAACCAAGTCCTTGACCTGCAAGCAAGGCAGGGAGAAAACCCCTCTCCCTGAAGGCTGCCCCAGCCTTCCCCTTCCAACAGCCTACCTTCAAGCACTGAAGCCATTTGTCTCTCTCATTGTGGCTATCAAGTTGGTTTTGGCAAACCCCAGCCACCCACTGATTTTCTGGTTTTCTCCTCTAGGGCCTGTAAATCAGCTCTGTTGCTGTTATGAGCCATTGCTCCAGCTGTATACCCGTGTGCCCTCAGAGAACCCCTCGCAGTGACAACCCAGCATTTGCCGTCTCTCACTCTCTCTGGTTTCCACTCTACCCACAATATCACAACGGTGTTGGCATTCACAGCTCCTTTTGGGACAGAGCTTGCTGAGCCTGCAGGTATTGATCTCTTCCCCTCGGAGCAGGCAGCAAGTCAACCCTGCTCCAACACAAGCAGGGCTCAGCACCTAAGAGGGAGAGCTGCAGGATAGGGAAGGACCCACTGGCAACACAGAAACAGGAAAATAAGTAACTTCCCCACCCGCAGGGAAAAGGTTGTAAGCGCCAGCGCTGGGACTTGCTGCCTTCTCCCCACTCCAAAAGAGCAGCTATTTCTCCAACCCTAATCTTCCCAACATCCCCTACCGCAGCGAGCCCTACGGCCAGTCCAGAGGCAGCGAGGGACCGGCGTGGCTGCCCGGGGCGAGAAGAGGCCGAGGCACGGCCCTCTCGCAAGGATGGGCAGCCCCGGCACGGGAACTTTAAACCTCCGGACCGCTCATCTCCCTTTCCTGGGAAGGCTCTTCCCGCTGGCGCACGCCGCCCTGCCCGCGGCCGCTCGGGCGCATCCCCCCGGGTACCCCCGCTTACCTTCAGCGCAGCCCCAGCCCGGCCGCGGTACCGGGAAAGTCCCGTCCTGACTCCGCCTCCCGGGGCTTCCCGAACCCGGCTCCGCCTGGCGGGACAGCAACTCCAGGCAACTCCAGGCTGTGGCACCCCGGCGATACCGCCTGTCCCCCACCGCCCTGGCACCCGGGCTCACGGCTGTCCCCCAAGATCTGTAGGGCCCTTCACCCTGTTCCCAAAGCCAGTTGCTACCCTAGCGGGGAAGGACCATCTGCCTCGCCCATGGGTGATTTTCACTTTTATTATTGTAAATTCACTGTTGTCTTTATATATTTTTTTAAAAAATATATTAGATATAAAAGTCAGAAATGTTCCTCTTTGAACTACATATACTGGTGGACTTACAGGCCGGTTTGGAAGGGTGAGCAAATGGGGAAGCCCAACCTGATCAATGCACACAGCAGCAGCAGCAGCAAATTGCCCCTCTCCAGGGACAAGGGATAATTTCTACATATATATATGGGTGTGTATATATATATATTTGTAGAGCTACACACACACACACACACATACCCCTCGACACCCCACCCCCCTGCTCAGGACACACCCGCTGGCAGCTCAGCTTGAGGATACTGGGGCTGAGCAGGATGGGCTCCCACCAAGCAGATGCTCCCCAAGGTACTGGAGGGCGGATTTGGGAATCCCTGCAGAACAGGGCACGTGCTTCCTCTCTTCCTACAGAAGTGCCTCCCCTTCCTATGCCTGCACTCCATGGGTGGGAGAGCTGGTGACAGCCCACTCCGAGGCTCCCCACGGGACAGCTTCAGTTGGCAGAGGCACAGAGGGGAAATGCACTGCCCTGCAGGACATCCTTGGTATGATGGTAAATTCAGAGACTCATTTCCCAAATTAGCTGGGAGCATGGGAATGCCATGGCCCAGGAGGTGAAACCTGCCTCAGCAATATTCAAAGTTCAAAAATGGAGGGGAGTCATGAACTGAAGGCACGAAAAGCCCTGAGCAGCAAGAGCCGTGGCTCAGGGGCTCAGCACAGTCCAGTCGGGGCTGGTGTCATCCTGTAGCAGTGTGAGGCACTGCCTCCACCCAGGAAGGCAGGCAGCGAGAGTGCTGCCATTCTCACTGGGGATGCAGACAGACTGGCACTGCCATCACTTCCCAAGGAAGGGAAAAGGCACTGTGTTACTTCCATGAAGAAGGGAAGAAGAGCGATCTCCCCACCTCCCAGCATACCTGGCTTGTGTGGTGAGGAGAGAGTGAGCTCCCTGTTCCCCCACATCCCTTATGAAAGGGGGCCTCTGTATGATTGCCCTCAGCAGCCCCCAACTCAGACAAGGCTACCCCAAAGGCTCGGGAGCAGATCCTGGTTCTGTTGATAGCACCAGCTTGGCATCCCTGCACTACAGCAGTGACCTCAAACACTGTAGGCAGGTAGGGGGCAGCTCCTGCAGGGGCACCAGCTGCCAGAGAAGCTCTAGATACAGCTCCCACCGAGTGGAGGGCACCACATACCCACATGCATACACACACACACACACACAAGCACCCTAAGGCAGCTGGGGTTTCAGAAACATTCAAGGTGGGGAGCTACTGTCAGAGCCCAGTTTGGGAGTCTCCACTGTGAGCTGCCTCCTGTGGGGGTCAAGCCATAGCCAAGCCCTCCACGTGGCTGTGGATGTGGGCTGTACTGGACACATCACTCTCGCCTTTGTAACTTTTGGGTGCCCGGCTGGCTTTCAGCAGGACCAGGAAGGTGTCTGTGGAGATGGACCCAAACTCAAAGGTGAACGTGCCATAGAAGACCAGGACATCGATGATGAACATCCACTCACATAGGGCAGCCACATGCTGCAGCACAAAGCTCTCCTGGATGAAGAACACACCACCTGAGGGTATCTCAGTCAAGGAAAGCACAGCTGGACCCCAACCACCTCATGGAGGACCATGACCTACTGCCACCACATGCTGGGGCAACCATGAGCATCCACCCTCTACAGGAAACACACTGCCACTCCTAAAACCCAGAAACCCCACAGACTTCTCCCCAGCACCAGGAGGGCCCTGGCATGGGTGAGGCAGTGGCACACATGCCCAAACTAGCAGGGAGTCAGCTGCAGCTCTCAGCCCAAGCCAGTTGTATGTATGCCACACACTCCCCACACCTCTTTCCTATTCCTCAAGCCAGGTTGAGGCTGAGGCTCCTCCTGCAGGATGTGGTCAAAGATGATAAAATTCATCAATACTCCATCCCCTTGGTAATGGGGTTTGGACTGCTGCATCCCATCCCTGCAGCACCTCCTGTCCCTCTGTGCTGCAAGCTGGCCCACCCCAGGGAGGGGGCCTGCTCCCACTTCCCCAGGTCCTACCACTGTCAGAGCTTCTTTATCCTTTTCTCATCTCCACCAAGAAACTTACTGCCAGAACCACCATGGGTGAGGCAAGAAGGCATGCACATCCCCCAGCCCTCCAGGTGAAGCCTCCCCCAGTACCGTGCCTTCTGCCACTAAGGACAAGATCTGCAGAGGCAGGGACCTGACCTGTACAGCACAGAGCCTTCTGCTCACTCCCTGCAACCCATCAGGAGAGATCCCAGCCCTTTCCCCACACTGCCCACACCACACCTCGCTGCTTTCCCACTGCCAGCCTCAGTGCTTAGAGAGCAGGATGGCCACAGCAGATGGGCCCCAATCCTGCCTCCCCTGTCCTTATGTGCCCTTCGTGTCCCTCCCAGCTGGCATGGCCCTGCAGCACTCCTGTCCTTCCCAGCTTCCTGCCTGACTCCCAGCCTGCCTGCCTGCTGCAGTGACAGAGCAGGACCCTCTGATGTGTGCCAAGCCAGCACCCCCAGGTTCCAGTTTGTGCTGCTTGCCTCAGCCAGACCCCAGGCAGCTTCTTTGGGACCTGTGGACACCAGATGTTTTCTCCCCTTCCTGCCCAATAACCAGCATCTTGTTTACCAGTTTATTCCTAACCTCAGTCCCAAATAAGCTCCTGACTCCCCAGCCACACACTCAGGACCATTCTTGGAGCCACAGTCCACTGGATACCATGTCCTTTCTCCCTGGAATGGAGTTTGCAGACCCCAGTGTCTGCTCACTGAACCTTCCCTCATGCCACAGTTGGCACCAAAGAGCCCTCGTTGGCCAAGGTGCTACCATTCACCCACCCAGCACCTGCACAGAGCACTTTTGTACTCAACTTTGGTCATACAGGTAATCCAGATGGACTTTGCATTGCCAAGGGCTCAACATACCTTTGTCTCATTAAAAAAAAACACACCAATTAATCAGCGCGGGATGGTGTGGGACTGGAGCCCACAGTGCTGGCTAAGCTGCACCAGCCAGTGCAGGGCTGGTTTAAGGCATCCCAAGACTCCAAGAGATGCCCACCAGCATCCCTTCCCCTCCTTGGCCCCTCCCCAGTCCCAATCTCATCAGCCTACACCTGCAGTTTGCTGCCCACCCTCAGTCCCCTGCCCAGCCCCTCTCCTGGCACCATGCCTCACTACCAGACCAAAGCATAGAGAACATGGGGTATGTATCCCACCATGAGGACCACCTTTCACCAGCCCAGCCCCAATCTTCCCACACCTTTCAGGATACTGAAGATGAGGGTGAAGAAGGCCACAGTGGTAAGGATGCTTCGTAAGTGGCCAGTCCAGTACTGCCCTCGGGTTTTGGCCATGCGGTAGGTGAGGATGGACTGCAGGAGCAGGAACAGCATGCTGGTGGGAAAGGCCACCCCTGCTCCAATGTAGTGCAGCACCTTGGCGTGATCCACCTGTGGGGAAGAGACCATCAGTGCCGGAACCTGGGACACTCCCTGGCACAGCACAGCTCTGCCCCAGGGTTTGGGCTCCTGCCTAGGTAGGGTGCAGGCAGTGCCAGGAGCAGGTCCAGGCAGCTCACCCTGTGTCTGACTCCTGGCTGAAGAGCAGATTTGGATCCAACATCTGCTGCTGGGATCTCAAAGCACTCCGTTTCTTCTATCTGTGGGCCAGCTGCCCTGCTGTGCCTGGGGGCAGGGGCTGCCCTCTGACCTGAGCAGCATCTGGAGCTGCCCACACCCCATCCTGAGAGTCACTACCCAGTGGTGCTGAGCCACAGCTGGGACACAAGGGGGAAAGGGCCAGCAAAGCCTCTCCTATGGCTGGCGCTGGTAGCAGTCTCCTGCCAAGCAGGAGGGACTGGCTGCTGCAGGCAGCAGGAAGGCAGCTGCTGGGAGATCGGTGCCTGGCAGTGCAGGCAGGGGCTGGGCACTGCTGTGTGCTGCCAAGCCTGGGCTCACTCTGGTCCCTGCCTGCACAGGCTCTGCCCCAACAGTTACCTGGTGTCACCCCTTGAACAGGAACATTGGCAGCTTGGAACTGGCATGTCCCTGGCCCTGCACAAGCACACAGAGGGCACAGATCGTGCAGAGGCTCTCAGGTCAGGGTTAAACCAAACCCTGCAGCTTTATCTAGACCTGAACTCCCAGCACCCTGGGAAGCACAGCACTGATCCAGAAGAGGGGAAGGACTGCAGAGATCGGAGGCTGGGCCAAACCACCCCAAACCCTACACTGCCACTGCCCTGTTCCAGCCAAGGTCCTTCCCTGCCCCTGTGCCCCTGGGGACTCTAGAGAAGGTGCCTTACCTGGAAGTTGCCAACCATGGTGAGGCCGGCAGCACAGACCCAGCCAGTGGCCAGCCCCAGGGTGTTGAGGAGGGATGGCCCCAGGCGCTCCAGGAGGTGGGCATAGCGCAGCAGTCCCACCAGGATGACTGTGGGAGGGAGACACAGTCCCATCACATGCTGCTGCCTGCACCCCCCATCATCCCATTCCTGCCCCTTGCTAGGGGTGGTGCTGTGGGGCAGCCCGCTCCCAGCCCCGCATCCCTGGCAGCTGGCACTTACCCATGAAGGAGCCCAGGCTGCAGATCAGGCTGAAGAAGCAGCTCTCAGGAGGCAGGGTGCCACATTTGCTGTGGGGACAAAGCAAGACCCAGAGAGCCCTCAGACAGGGGACACTGGTGTGCTTGGCCCACCCACTCCAAAACACCATGCATAGTTGCCTTGGAGGGGTCTCAGAGGGGCTCTGCCCTGTGCTCCCACCCTGTGGCTGCTCACCTGACAAGGGGGATGTGATCGAGCGTGCAGCAGGAGCTGGGACCGTCCATGTCACAGGACTGGTTGTAATTCCTGCCAGGAGCAAAGGGACAGTTTAGGAGAGCCAAGATGCTGCTTGGGAGCCTTCTGTCTCCTGCCTACTGGCCCTGCAGGGGCAGCAGAGCTGTTTCCCAGTGAGCACAGCTCGACCCCAGGAATGTGCCTGCACTGTGAGGTCAAGCCCCTTCAGGGAGTGACCCACTATCCAGCAGGATTCTCCAGTAGCACCACATCTAGGTTTCCACAGCCCGTCCCCTGCCCCTGGCTCTGCCGTCCACTCAGAGCCTCTGACCATGAGGGAGAAGCCATGCTGGGGCAGAGGGCTGCAGCCCCTCTGAGTGCATAGCTCAGGGTGCTGGGCTCAAGGGGTTCTGGCAGCCCCACACCCAAGCAGGACTGGGAGCACCCATCTGCCAGTCCCATCACACATCCCTGGGGTGGGAGCTGCTGGTGAAGCTGGGCACGCAGGGGATGGGTGGGAACACTGAGCTGTGCAGGGAAACGGTCCCCATAGCCACAAACACTCCTGGACCAGTGCCACTGCACCTGGGAGAGGGAGGGAGGGAGCTGCCCGAGGAGCTGGGAGGTGCTGCCTAAGGGAGGACATGACCAGAGCCAGCCCCCAGGCTGCCCTGGGAACCTTACATGCCAGCAGGGCATCCCCTCAGGGGCCTATTAGCAGCCCCAAGTGCTGCCAGGCTGGGGCAGAGCTCTCGTGCCTGCACCCACTGCAGCTACCTGGGAGTGCCTCCTGTGCCCACAGATCCTGTAAGCTTGGGGACCAAGAGCTCTTTATCAGCCACAAATACCCTCCTGTACTACAAGCACTGCCTGCAACCCTAACCAAATTCCCACCACAGGTGTACATGTTTCCCTCATCCTCACAGCTCTCCTAAGAGCTGGCACACACTCTTACTGGGTTTTTGGGTGCACCTTTGCTGCAGCATCACCCAGACTACATCCAGCACTTCCATCTGGCATGCCTGAGGGGGACCCCCTCCTCACACCACAGGCAGGGAGCCCGAAGTCCTGTGTTCCAAAGGACCCCTTCAGAAACCCCCAACCCAGTGGCAGGGGTGGGAGCTGTGAGGAGCCAGCGCTTCCCCATCCCTGGCCAAGGCTGACCATCCACCAGCTCTGGCCATGCAGCAAGCGCACAGTTAAAAAAGCCTTTTTGGAAAGGGCTGGGTCGGGCTCTGATGTTTTTTCAGTCTCCTCAGTTTACTGGTGGCTTTGTTTTCCAACCACTAAACCCAGGCGAGGCATGGAGCCCCACAGCCTCCTCAAAGGCTGCTCTTGGAGCTATGTTTGGTTTGGGAGGGTTTGTTTTATTATTATTTTGTTTAAAGGGAGCAGCCCGAGGCCGGGAAGCATTATTCATCATTAAGGGCTGGCTATGTGGTGGAGACGACCCGACACACATTCTTCCCAGGGCAAAATCAGCCATCAGGCAGGAAATGGCAGCAAGTTTTTTCTTTTTTTTTTCCCCTCTTCAAACACTCCAGCAAGAATTAAACTAACATGGATCTTTCTGGGCAGATTTTTAAGGCAATACAGCAAGCCAAAAACCCTGCAGAAGAAGTTGCCAAGAGACCAAACAGGGTTTCTTTTCCCAGTCCCTGCCTCCTCCATGCCTTGTCCCCCATCTGGGGGAGCTGCAGGCAGCTCTGCCTGTGGCGTGTCCAGGCGCCAAAGGGCCATCCCATCCCCCTGGCACAGCTAGATTTAGCCTCAAGCAAGCAAGCTGCAACCTTTTTCATGGAGACACATGGCCCTCTGTAATTCCCTGACCACTTATTTTCATACTTTCTCCATGCTGTGTTTTTTCAATGGCCTCCTTCTCTCTGCCTGGTTTGCAGCAGGGCTGGACTTCACCAGAGCAGCTGTAATTGCATGTGAGCCTGGGCGGGGGAGGGAGGGCAGCCCAACCATGATGGCAGCTACTCCCCCGCAAAGCAGTTCTGCTCCCCAAAGCCACTCTGCCAGACAGGAGGCACGTGCCCTGGGGCATTTGCGCTGCATCACTGTCACCGTGTCTGCTGAGAAAGGTGACTCTGAGCTGCCTTCAATGATCTCACAGCTGCTGTCATCCCCAGCCCTGTCCCAGGGCCAGCCTGATCCCCAATCCACTTTTCAGCACAGTGATGGTGAAGGGGGCTCCTCAGCTACCCAGTGGCCTGGCACAGAGTGGCATGGTTCAAGCAGGACAGGTCTGGAGAGGGACCCGGCATCATGAAGTTTTTAACCAAGCCAGTGTGTGCCAAAGAGCCCCTGCCTCCCCCCACGCCTTACCAGTTGTGAACAGGGCAGATGTGGTTGTTGGAGAGTGCCATGGCATATCTGAGGGAGAGACAACAACAGGGTTACTGCAGCCACCTGCCTCCCTGCATCCCCACTCCCTGCCAGCACCCGGACCAGCCATTGAGACCGATAGCTGGAGCAGAGGACACAAACCCTCACTCCCTGCCGGGGGCCAGCACTCATCCTGCAGAACCTCTCAGCTTTACAAAGAAGGAAGAAGGAAAGTGCATGAGACTAGCACACACTCCACGGAGCTCCCACTGCCAGGATCTCTTCCCTCTGCCTTGTACCCCCATCCCTGCTGAGAGCCAACTCTTGCTCCAGTTTGGTGCAGGTGCTTCTGTGGGGTCTCCTTCCCTTTGTGCTGCTGTGCCCTTGGGGACAGATAGCTCTGCTACAGAGCCCCCTGCCCTGGTATCAGAGCTCTCCACCAGCCCACAGCTGCACCAGCTGCCACATGACAGCTCTGCCATGCTTCCCCCAGTCCCTGGCTGGCCAGCAACGGGGCTGCTGTCAGAAGTCTGGATAAGCGTTTGGTGCAATGGCAGGGCATTTGGGGCAGATCAGCTCCATCAAGCACTTCGCTGTGGAGTCACCCCTGCATCTTGGTCAGTGTAACAAGAGATTAATGAAACTCATCCTGCTCTGCTTCAGGAGCGCTCAACCCTGTGGCCTCCCCAGCCAGTCCCAGTAGTGGGTGGCACTGCGCTGTTCAAATCACAGCCTTGAATGGCTCAGGTTAAAAATAAGCCCCAAGACCAATATGAAAACTCCTCTCCTGCCTGAGCTGGCCACATAAAGCTGAGTTGCAGAAAGGATGATCCCAGGAGAGAGGCAAAGAGCAGGACAGCTGGGGGCACCGAAGGGGCAGCACCCTTTAGCAGACCTGTCACCCAGGCACTTCCCAGCACAGCTCTCCCTGAAGCACCCAGTCTCCATCCCAGACCTCCATATCCTCCTGGGAGGGCACAATAAGCCAAGAGAAGCACAAACAGCACTAGCCTCTCCCACTGAGGTGCGCCCCTGCCTACCCAGTCCCCTTTCATGGCTCTGCATCCCAGGCACAGCTGGTGGGCTGCCGGACCTCACGCTGGCAGCTGTGCTCGTGAGGCACACAGCGTCCCCAGGAGGGCTGCAGGACATGTTTGATGCCAGGAAAAGGGCCCAAGAGGGCCACTCCCAGGGCAGCTCTGGCTGTGAGGATCATAAAGCAGCAAGTCCCACCTGTGGTGCTCCAGGCTGGAAGGGCATCTGCCCCCCAGGGTCACCCACGTGCTTTGCACTGTGTCCAGTGGAAAAACATGTAGCACAAGCTCCTTGCACCAGGGTCAGCATTCGGCTTTGTTGTGAAGGACGACAAGGGATACCACAGGAGGATGCTCTTGGAGAGACCTGGAGGGTTATGGGGTGCATTTACTCCATCCCACAGCCGGGTAAGTACCACCATCAATACTGAGGCTCCCTGTGCCTTTGGGAAAAGTCCGTCATCCATTGGCCATCGGTGCTAAGGCCCGGGAAGGGGACTGGAGGGGTGGATTAGTGCTGCTCACCCAGGTGACACAGCCCCCTGTCCCCAGCACAAGGCCCTTCCATTCATGCACCACACGGATGGGTGCCCTGGCGCTGCAGAGGCTGGGCTGGTGGCACAGCTCCCAAAGCCAACCCCGCGCCGCCCGAGCGACCGCCGCGCTCACGCCGGGACGGAGGCGAGCGATTCCACGGGGTGTCAGCGATATAAAGGCCAGGGAGATACACCGGAGAGCTGCTGCAGGGGACGCGGGGACCACGCAGGGCGTCTTTGTGGGTTCAGGCAGGCGCTGCAGTCAGAGTGTCCCGAAGCGCCCCAACAAGAGGGGGGCAGCGGCGCCCCGCAGCGTCCCGCCCCGCAGCATCCCCCGGACCCCGGCCCGCAGCACCCTTGCCCCGCCGCCCACGGGTGTGGGGCTGGCGGCGGCCCCGCGGCACTCACACGATCCACATGCCGGTGATGGTGAAGGCAGGCAGCGTGACGGGCAGGATCCCCCAGGCCGGCATCCTGTG
>VXAU01000329.1:205174-268282 GCA_013399695.1 Formicarius rufipectus | reverse complement strand
AGCGGCACACACCGGCGGCACGGAGCGGCGGCACGGAGCGGCGGCACGGAGCGGCGCTGCCCCCGCGCCACGTGGCGGCCGCGCTGCCGGCCCGGGGCAGGAGGGCAGCGCTGGGGGCGGCAGCGCTGCTGGGCACGACAGCACTGGGCAGGGCAGCCGGCGAGTAGGACGGCACGGAGCCGGCAGACCCAGAGCGAGGTGGGCTGCGCCGCGGAGCGGAGGGGAGCGCAGGCACTGCTCGGCAGCGAACACCCCTCCGGGAGCCGCAACTGCTGTGTCAGGGCTGCTCGAGCAGCGCAGCCGGCTGCAGGGCTGGGGCACTCACCCCCACCAAATCCAGGTGGTGCTGTCGCAGATCCAGCAGCAGTCCTGGACCTATATCCGCAAAGCTGTGGGTGCCTCCGGTGAGTGTGGTCCGAAGGGCACTGTCAAAGGATGAGGCAGGAGGGGCCGCGACAGGTTGGGTCCAGGCAGAGACCACCTCGCTTGGCGCACTTCTTTTCCGTGTAGAAAAGTTAACATGAGGCTCAGCCTTCCCTCCTGAGGACAAGGCTCTGTTCACACCTCGGTATTGACTGACATCGTGCACCAACTCAATGACTACCGACACCTCGGCTGCCTCCACAGTGGCCGCCACTGCCTACACACACACTCCCGACCCGGGTAGCCTGAGCTCTCCATTCCCAGACACTTTCTACAACTAGACATTCAGCTTAGCAGCCAACCACCAACCCTGCTGCCCAGAGAAATTTCCATTTTTCTTACACAGAAAACTTGAGAACACAAAGCACAACTTCCCCCAGCACAGCGGGAAGGTCACAGCAGCCCCATTTCCCTATTGGGAACTCAGCAATAACCTGCCCTCCCACCCCCTGGATACTTGCAGCCTTGTTTGCAAGTCTCAAAACATCCTATGTAGCCAAAGGATGTCCACACCCTGGGGCCTGGAGTGTCTTGTGCTGAAAAAGCCTGCACCTTCCCACTGTTTTCTGCAGAGAGGAGCTGCCCAGGAACAGCACCGGGCCTGACCCGTGTGGGAGACGGGCTCTGGCTGCCCACCACCTCAGCCGGGCCGGGGCACTGGTTACACAGCCGGAGCAGCAGTACTGCACACTGGGACTTGTAGTTCCAGGGGATTTCATCTTCCTGAGCATTGACTCGCGCTCCAAGCCAAGCAACGTCCTCACAGGCCCAGGTCTCTCCTGTCTGTCCAGCCCCTCAGCTCCCCGACTCTTGAGGGCAGAAGAGCACTTGCACTCCAGACCTTTGCTCCCGAAGCTGCCCTGTGCATTCCTGTCTGCCAGCGGACAGTAGGCCTGGCCCTCGTCTCCCGGCAGCCCCCACAGCACACGGACAGATGGCAGCAGGACAATGCTGGCTGGCTTGGGGCCGCCGCTCCAGCAGCCTTGGCAGGGCTCGCAGCACAAGCCCCATCATGCCGCCTGCTGTGCAGGTGGGTCGAGAGAGCGGAGCACTGGGGCTGCAGAATACATCACACTCTGTAACAGGTGCAGATTCTTCCCGAGTTCAACAGCATTTCTAGGGGTAAAGGTAACTTTGAAAAAAGCCAGCTCACTGTTGGAAGATACTCCATGTAAATCTTTCTTGCAGACCAGGTCTTCTGAGTATGCTCAAATACAGTTTTTAAATTGAAACTAAAAGCAGTGCTTCTGTTTTGCAAGTTTCAATGCCCAATGTCTGCTTTACAGACAGGGCTCATAATTCCACAGGGCTTCTCACACTAGGAAGCTTCGTACCAATGAGGAAGAAACGTGTTCTATTGACACATGCTAAATTCCAATACCTACTTATATGGTTTTAGCCATAGGAGTTCTTGATGTAAATGGGAACAGAAAAGGTATGTAATTCCAAACTACAGTGAGGTCTGTCCAACCTCCTCTGGAAAATAGTGAGTGAGACCTGTATAAATGAAAAAAAAATTCAAGGCTAGAAAAAATATAGGCTGGAACAAACCCAAAGGGTAGTGTTGTGAAAACCATTCCTCACCAACAGCTCTTAGTATTATGACTGGATTTTATATAATTTAAGTTACAAATAGTTCAAGAGACTTACTGATAAACATATGTATCACAGCACACACTACCTGTCCGTTGATTCTAATCTCCTTTCAGTTCAACACTTTCCCTGTTACTTTTTTCTTCTGTAACATGAAACCTTGCTATTGCAACATCCAAAAAAATGTTCAAAGATTTTTTTTCTGGTTTTCCAGCCCATTCCTATTTACAGTCTAGTGAAAACTGTTTAAAGTGCAATTCTGTCTTTCCAATCAACATTCTTTCCATTCCAGTCCCACTTCCTGCAGTTTCCTCGGGTGGCTTTTGCTTTGTACCACAATTGTCTGAATTAACATGTAATGTTCTCAGTAGAAACTGGGTTTGCAAACACAGTTTAAAACATAGCACATGCCCAAAACAGCTGACTGCAGCTGGCAAAACTGAGCTTTACTATCAGGTGACACCACTCCAAGAAGTCAGAGGACCACCTGGGGATCAGAGGGCAGCAGTGCTGACACTGAAGCACTTGACAACTGACCAATGGTTTACAAACCATTTTATGTTTTTATATAAAGCTTTCAGCAAGCAGAAAAATAGCTGTAAACAGAAATGGAGGCTTGGAAAGACAAGACAGAGAGGAGGCTGGATACAGAAGGGCTGTGGGCAGCACAAGTACTCAAATACTTGAATGAAAACATCTAAGGGCTAGAAGAACACAATCTAGAAGCAGTGAAAGGGTGAGGAAGAGAAGGCTGCAGCAGCAAAAATATTGCATAGGAATGCAGCATAGGAATGGTGGAAATGGGGTGAGTGAACCAGGATTTATTAACAGGACTTTCCTAGTATGCACACTACTCTTCCATTATGCAATGTGTAGACCTTTCCTCATGCAATGCAAATAAACTTCAAGATTTTAAACCCCTTATCAAGTCTGTAGGAGTCTCTTGGAATCCTTGTGATAGGAAAGGCATTGGTGCCTCATGCAGCTCTAAGGACACTGTGGCACTGCATAGATCTTGCCACAAAACGAAGTAGAAAATATCAGGAGGGATTGTCCATATCCATGGAAAACACTAGCACTGGAGGAACCCAGGATTTCTCCTGCCTTCTCCAACTCTAAATCCTGTCTGTGGAAATGAGGATTACTTCCTCAGCAGAGAATCACCAAAGTCAGCTGAGTTGTCACTGAGGTTTATCTTCTGGCTGCATGGCCAGACATGAACAGCACCTGGTCCTCAGCCTGGTGATGCATGAGCACACACCAATGTTACACCAGAAATTTTACAGCTGACATGGAACTGTGTCTTCTGCAAGAGCAATCTCACTATTAAAGATCTGCTTTGTCCATGGTGGGAACCATTGCAGCTTAGCCCCGTGCTGGCCAATCTCCACTGCAGCTGCCCACTGTTAGGACAAGTCCCCTCCATACTCCCCGCAGACAGAGCACTCTGTTGCAGGATATATGGAGCCAGGGCACTTTGATAAGTAAAATCCACTTTGCCCAAAGCTCTGAGCCACAGTTGCATGCCAAAAAAGGAGTGCAATACTGGAACGTTCATTTACAGGATATATTTATTACACTGTAAAAAGTCCATTGGATTTGTAGCCATTTACTCTGTATGTACACTGGCTGTATTCCCACCCCAACTGCAGGTTCCTCTTTGTACAGGATACACTGGGTTGGAGTCCCACCCTTGCCCCTCCCAGTCACCAGGGGGATTTCCAAGATTGAAATTATTGAGAATTTACCCAACTACTTGAGGAAGGAGGAGGAACAGCGATGCAGCACTTGCCAGGAAGCCAGCTCTGCTCTGGGTATGAAGAGGGGGAAGAGCGGGATGTCCTTGCTGCAAGGTGGAAGCACAAGAATGACTACCAGGGCCTCAGCTGCAGGGATGTTCTGAGGGGAGAATGATGTGGGATCCCAGCAACCAGAACATGCACAAGGGTGCAATTTCTGCAGAACTTCCAAGAGAAACCACTGCAGACTTGCTGGGCATCTGTCAGCAGGTGCCACAGATCCCCACATATTCTCTAGATGAAGCGGACTATCTCTTAAGGAAGGGGGCTGGTCACCAAGAGGCCAGTGTAGCAAGTGGCAAACAACATATCACTGCTGTGTACCCAAGGGAGTGGCCTCCAAGTGCCATGTGAGAGATAGCCATGGTGCTCTGCTCTCAGCATTTCCTTCTCATCTGCTCAACTAAGCAGAGTCTTCCAGATTTGCTCTCTCCAACCAGAAAGCCTGATTACATTTACAGGAGGAGGGAAGAAAGCCGTGTTGCCCCTATCAGACTCCCCTGCTGCCTACTCCCTATCTCACATGGGGATTGCTGTCATCTGTGCTGCAGAAGGAAAGCATGTGCCTACAGCAGACAAGAAGCCCTATGGAGCAAACTGGGAGCTGCACTGTAAGCAATCCACATTTCTAACACAATTCTTTACCTGATGAACCCAGGCATGCCCAGAGCCCAAACAAAGCAGTGCGACCAGAAGAGTGAGCAGTAAGACTAGGGAATGGCTGGAGAATTGTCCAGGGACTGGAAGTAATCTTGAGAGGCTGCCCTGTACTGCAGCTCCTCTCTGGTGTGACATCAGTAGGTTTCCCCTCTTTACCAGATGAACTGGTGGCAGCTTGGTCCCAGGCTGCTGGGTGGAGGTGTTGCCTGGCCCCTGAGATTGCAAAGGCAGGAAGGTCAGTGGAACTGGGCACTCCTCCAATAAGACAGGAATTTCTAGGCAGATTTCTAGGTGATGCTAGAAGACGGGAACAGAATGGGATGTGCTCCAGAAGATTGTGGCAGCCGTCCTGCTCAGGTTAGCATCATCTAAAACAAACATGCCTGCTACCAGAGAACATTTGGCAAGCATTCTCTACCCACAGAGTTTCCTCAGCAGACAGTTCCCAGACACCCTCAAACTAATTGACTTCAGAGGTTGTCATGGGGTCATTAGGCCGTGGAGTAGCTAAGAGTGGAACAGGAGAGGTGGCTTCAATTAGGGCTGGGTTGAGAATGATTGGCAGAGTCATAGGTGGCACCCCAACCTGCAAGGGAGAAGCAAGAGGCTGCAGGATGAGTGGTGGCTGTGCTGTCGTAGAAGGTATGTCCGTAACAGGGCTTGTCTTTGTTGAAGTTGATGCTGGGAAAGGAGGAGAGGCAGAGGTGCTGATGGTGGGTGAGGCGGGTGCAGTGGCTCTCTCAGATTCTGAAAAAGGAAGAGACAAAATACATCCTTACACAGGCGTTCACAAAGTCATCCATTAACTCAAAATTAAGCAGGACTGAAGATCAACTCAGGGGCCTTTTGAGACTTGCCCCTTCCCATACACCTTCATATCAGGCCCTGAGGAGCAAGTGCTGATCACAGGCATTCTGCCCACCCCAATAACCTCAGCAAGAAGACCAAAACCTATCCATTTGGAAGCGCAACAGTTCACAACACTGCAGGCCTGGTCACCACAGATCATGCTACAGCAAGGAAAAGCAGATCCATGTCACCATGATGGGAAGATGATTCCAGAAAAAAGAAAACAGGACTCACCACTGGCACCCAGCTCACAAGGCTTCTCCAAAGGAGCCAGGTGGGTGGCTGATCTCACATCCCCCACAGGAGAAGGGGGCAGGGCAGATACTATTGATTTCTGATGCTGCTGCTCCATTGGTATGTTGGGGACAGGATCTAGGACGACAAAACATGCAGTGAGATCACACACCAGTTTGCCTACTCCTTCTGCCCACCCTCAATTTGCCCTTCTTGTGCCAAACTTTCACAGCCTCCTGCAACTATCACTTAATCAGCATCCAGGCAGCTGGATATGGCAGCTGAGTACTGGACAAGGTGAAAGCACTGGTCCAGAAACTGTTAATTCTTAAGGTTTCCCAGCCCCTCATACCTTGGATGACTGTCTGTTTGAAGAGCTCATCCCGCAGCCGAGGTAGGAAACAGTCAATGCGCTCCCAGGTGATCTCCCAAAGATCCGAGTATCCTGTCCGTGAGTCAGCACTGTGGAATATCCCAGCCGTATCCATTACAAGCAGCATATTCTTCAGAGACTCTGGAATGGCCTCCAGCTATAATCAGAGACACTCCTCAGGACACAGAAAATGGACACAAAGCAATGAACAAAAGCTCAAAACAACTGATGGGACGCCTTGGAAACAGAGGCCAAAGTGAGAAACCATGGAACAAAATGGTTTCAAGTTCAGAAAGTTCTAAGTGGTGAAGGGTTGTCCAAAGCACTGCAGCATCACATTCACTGCCTTACCAGTAAGTCACTGGAGCCAGCATGCATGTATTTGTCCATAAAGTCTAGGATTGTGAGCCACAAGGCAGCAAAAGTGGTCAGTGAGAGCAGTGGGGAGAGATGTTGTAGGAACACCTAGAAAAAAAACACAGCTCCTGTCAACAAGTAGTATGAGGGCTGCCACTCACAGCCTGACAAGCCAGTCTTGCGAATCTGGATTCCTCATCCTTTTAGCAGGCTGGGATGGCCTCCACTCTGACCCACATATGTGGAGAACTGGACCTTGTCTCCTTTGCAGGAGGTCCCTGCAGTCTGCATCACTGTATCTTCCAGCCCTTCCAGACTCTCTGCCTCAGGTCAGAACTTATAAGCCTGTGACATGAATCATCTCACCATAGGAACAGACTGTCTTCAATTAAATGTTGGGTGAAATTCTTTTCTCTCTCTCCATCATAAAGTCATAAATTCCTTCCTGACAACTTTTCAAAGGACCAGGATCATGGACACAGTTCTGGAAAGAAGGCAAGTCCCAGCAACAGAAGCTGGTGGAGAAGCCCAGCACTGAATACAGTTGAACTAGCACCCTGACACCTATCCAGATCAGAGATACTCAGAAGCAAACACAGCAAACAGTTTGGTTTTCTTGAGGAGCATAGTTTTCCTGGAGCTTTCGGGCAGCAGAAGCATGCTCACCTTAGATAGTAGTGTTGAGGCTCTCATCCTAGTTTCTTCCATCCCACCAATGTCAGCTGGGCTGATGTTCTCGAGTAGTTTGGTTAGCAGAGGGAACAGCACCTGTTGGATCAGACACATGGATATTTTAGAGCTGAAAAATGACTGATAATATTTTCCCAGACAACCTTACAGAAAGGAACTGGCTTTTGGGACTGGTGGCTTCCAGGCAGAGACCATGAGACAAGCAACAGGAAGTGGACATGAGTGGATTCACTTCAATACTCCAAAAGGCTGTCAGAAACCTAAGCAGAGAGGAACTTTTCACAAGACCAGAGTAAGGAATGTCTTGTCTGTTATGGTGAACAAGCTCTCAAGAAGATAGTGCTGAAGTGGGATACCATTCTTCCACACTTTTGCTCTTTGTAACAATGCTGTCCCACCTACATGCCCAACCCAGCCAAGAGGTTACCTTGTTGAAGCAGGACTCCCATTCCAGGGCATCCAGGGCCTGCAGGTCATGTACCAGGAGGGCTCGCTGCAAGTAAGTGAGTGCCTGCATCCGTATCTGGCGTCGGGCATCACAGCACAGCCAGGCAATACCTGCAAGAGAGGGATTCAGGGCAAAGCCCACAGTGAAAGTGTCACATCCCTACTTCCCCAATCTAGGGTTAAAAAGTCTAATGAAGTTCTGAGGGGGAAAAAAAAAAAAGGATTGTACTTGTTCAGGGCCATGGACTGGCAATCTACTGTCAAATTCAGAAACATGCTGGCAGCTAACTCATGCTAAAGATGTCTTTCCAAATCTGATCGAAATTGATTTTCAATTACAAAAGACCCTAAAAACAACCTCTGCCTGCCTTCTGCAGTTAGTTTTGGCTCCTCAACTTTCCTGCCATTATTTTTCAAGTGTCTCTGCATGCTCTCATCACCAGCGTTACCCTGTAGCAAAGGACACCAGCAGTTGGACCACAGTGTCCGTGAATCTGCTGTGATCTTCCGGGCCACTGTCTCCAGGTGTCGCTGCTCCTCCGCCCAGGAGCTGTAAATGCCAGCTGCTCGCGTGTGCAAGGTATGCATGAGGTCCAGGAGCTGCAAGTACATGGCACAGTAAGAAACACAAAGAACTTAAAATTTTGAAGCAACTCTGATCTCTGCCCATCTCCAAACAATGCTAAAAGCCTCACAGCTACTCAAGCCTGCTTCCTATATGTACGTAACCATGCACAGCTACAGAGGTGGTGTCAGGCCCTGCTGTCTTTGCCCTTCTGAAGTGATCAAGTGCCAGGCATTCTCAACAAGATGTTTCAGTTCAGTAGCCATGTCAATTCCATCTTTGAGGAACACCATGTGAGTCCTGCCAAAAGAATGGACTAGCACAGAGCATTGACTCTCCCAGGCAGAGGAATAAAGCTAGTTGATTCACCTATGCTGTCCAGGAACACCGCTGTAACTTCTTTTTTCTTACCAAAAAAGGCATGAAGCACATGCAAAGTTCCCTCAGAACAGCTCTGTATGGGCACATGACAGTACTCTAGTGAGTTTACAACTGAACTGAGGCCCAACAGCTTGACAGTCAGCAGGCCTGTGCCTTCACACCTTTGAAGTACCAGCTGGAGAGAAACGAATCCCTTAGCCTAGTCCTCTGTGCTTGAAATCCCAGTGCCTCAGCTCACAGGGCTTTCCCCTTTCCACAAGCTCAGATGCTCTGTCAGACTTGATGCTAATTCTACATGAACCTCATGCCTTCAAATGCCCTTAACCCACATCCATCTTACCTACTATAGTGATTCACAGCTTCAGACCTCCTCTCCATTGCTATTCTGCTTTTGCCAGTACAAATTGTCTTCTTTCAATGCAGAACCACACAGTGCCACCAGAGCCACCCTCTGTCATCCAACGCCCACTAACCCAGGATGAAGCCCTCCCCTGCCCCATAAACAATCCCAGTGATTACCTAGCAAAGCTCTAAATACTGGAAAGGAGAGGAGGAAATCCTTGCTATACTTACGTCCTGACTAACCTGTAAAGACACAGTGTGGTAGCTGGCAGGGATGCTCTCATCCTCGTCCTCATCACTGTGTGTGTGTGCCTGGTGCTGGCTCAAGACCCGGGATCGCCTTGTGGAGCTTTCTTTTGGCTTTTTTTTTAACCGACTGGATTTACTGTCATACCTGTGGCTCTTCCCTCTCTTTTCCTGGGACTTGTAGCCTAGAAAGTAAAAGGCAGCAACATACCATATTGATAGTCCACCTCAAAATTTTCTGCCTTTCAACATGCAGAGCAGCCACCTTTTGATATCCCACCGCAGAGGGCCCTGTTCTGTGAAATGACCACTACCTGCTTGTAGAGGACCCACCACCCCTCAGGGACAAACTTCAGCAAGAGCTGATACTGCTACCTCCGTGTCATCTTCAGACCTGCCCTCTATTCCAGAGAGGATAAGAATAAGGTCCCTGCTGCCAGCAGGAGCCAGGACACTTTTTGCATAGTAGACCATTTTCTGGGGGTTGGGGACACATTCCCTCACAGTACACTTCACAATTCTTTCTGACTGGCCATCCCAAGCCCATCCTGATTGTCAAGTGAAGGCCATCTTACCCCCATTCAAGCTTGCCTCCACAAAGATACGGATTGTTTTGACACACAGCTCGAAGTTCTCTGGTGTGACATGGGCAGCATCTCTCACGATGAAGGACAGGGACTCAACACATTTCATGAGAGACTTTGTGTCATGTGGACCCAAATCTAGCCCCACAGTCAGGCTGTACTGGTTGACAAGAGGAGATGGACCCAGCCTGCTGAGCCCAGCAGTGGATCTGGAGGTGTCGATGTCATCTTTCCCCACCTGTAGGGCACAGCAAGAGGGTTGCAGGAGAGGGTAGCATAAAAGCAGCACCTCATGTACACACTGAAAGAGCCTTTCTTCTGAAGCCAACGTGTAACATTTCTGTAGGGTCCATTTCCCTTTCTTCTACCTCCAAACTTTCTCCTCTCCATCTGAATGTCTCCCCATCCTCCCTTTCTATTACCAGATTATTTTATCTCTTTTTTCTACTGCCTTATTCTTTCTCTCCCTACCACACCCTCTGCTCACAGCCATGCTAGTAGTTGTCTTCTTTGGGCACCAGAAGCCCACTGGCTACTCACCACTAGCCAGCCACTGTTCATGACATCCACATCTGTCACTGAGCGATGCATCTTTCCCGGTTTCCCATGGTCTGTGTACACCTCTGAATCAGAGGTATAGCCGCGGTCCAGGCTCATGTCACTTGGGTGACAGGAGGAGGAGACCTCGCTGTCTGACTGAGCACCTTCAAAACAAAACCATGGAATTTCGATCAAAGCCAAATCAAAAACTTGCAACAGTAGCTGTGGGTAAGGGAGAAGTAATCCAGATTAGTCAGATCAGCATCAGCAAGGAACCACTAGTGGGTCCTGGAAGAAACCAGCCCAGGCCTCTGCTCCTGTGAGACCTATTTCTCCCTTGTAGCTGTTCTGCTTTCTCCTGCAGAGGGAAGGAGCCTTCCATCCTCCGCTGTTATTTGTAAGCCTGACTGTGGATTTAAAAAGGGCAGGAAGTCCAATGCTTCAACACTGAGGGAAGAATCAGATGTACCATACACTTTAACAACTACTGGAAGTGCTAAGTTCAGCCACCACAACTCCAAAAGCACAACAGAGAATTACACGACTCATGTAGGAATTACAGGACCCCTCTGGGGACACTCACACTAATACTGGTCAGGTCCTTCTCATGAACAGCAATCCACATTAGAATGTTCCACACCTGTCAGATCTACCTTCCCTGACATTTGGGATTACCTTAAGTTTCACATGCCCTGGGACAGAAGTCCTTGCAAGGGACAAATTTAAGCTACTGATATAATGTTATTTAGAAGAAAAAACTCATTCTCTCCATCATTCAATACTATCCAGAAACTCACCAACAGACAGACAGAATTGCTGTGAATACAGTGCACCAAACATTTTCAGGAGGTACAGAGAACTAATCTTCTGATGTGCAAGGTGCCAAATCAAGCAGTTTGCTCTATCAGGAAAGACAGAAGCAGTGGGGGAAAAAAAAACCCAAAAAACAAGGAAAGAGAGACATGGGAGACAACAGCCCAGCATTAACCCAGAAGACAAATGCCGTGTTTTACAAAATTGTGTTTCTCCCATCTGTCTAGCATAAAGCATAAGGACCTAGCAAGAAGTTCTAGAAAGAAAAAGCCTTCAGGAAAAATCTTTTCTTGCTCTTTGCTTTATAAGTCTGAAGATATCAGCCTCAAATACACTGCCAGCTGGCTAAAGCAAAACAACAATTTGCTGAAAAGACCATCTTTCTAACACAATCAAGAGAAGTAAGAAATAGTGGGTTGGTCATGTGGGAATGGTTCAGGCACTATTAATACAAATGCATTTGGAAATAGAATTTTAAATAACAACTCTCTTTACAAGATCCTTAAAATGGGGACAGAAAGTCAGTTCCACAAGGAAGCAAGTATGACAGGAGCAGCAGCTGGGTTTACATTACATGCCTAGATGAGAGATTACAGTACCCAAGGCACCAGACCACAACCAGCAGAAAATGCTCCTTGGGTAGATCAAAGACCTTCTACAGCTGCTACAACTGATATCAGTTTTCCTCCCACTGCTCTCCCAGGGACCAGCACCTGGATTGCTGCTCAGTGAGTAGGAAGAGATGGCAGAGTAGAAACAGGGACAGACCATGAGGTAGGAGTGAACAGCAGGTGCTGGTCTTTAATCTTGCTAATGTAGTTTAATATCAGCTTTGTTTTCTTGCAGTCCCCTTTGCTAATTGAAAAGCTTGAGGAAGCAGCTGCTTATCTGGCAGGCAGGCATCAGATTTCCTAGCAAAAGCTGGCCTATCTTACCTGTGTCATTATCTGCCCTTGCTGTAACCTGCAAGGCTGCAGGCGGCTTCACCCCAGACCCAATACACTCCAGGAGGGTGAAGAGTGTGTACCAGTCATCCCCAGAGTGAATGTTGGCAGCATTGGTCTTCAGGAGTTCATGGAGGCCATAGGCAACCTCGTGGCTAACTCTGGACAGCACATTTGGCTTCATCATAAGTAGGATACGCAATGAGAGGAGAACCTGGCCGGAGGAAGAGACAGGAATAACATACCCAGCTATTTACACTCCATTCTTCTTTATTTATTTAGAGCTACTTATAAGTGCTTTTTTTTTTTTTTTTGTTATCTGCAGCACAGAAGGTTAAATAGGGTTCCACCAAATCGCAACTTGTTTCCTGTGTTGCCAGGTGTAGCCACAACCCCCCACCCCCAGTAACTGCATTTCAAGAATCTCTTACCTGTGCACTAATTTCTTCTCGACGGAGGAGTCGAATGGCCAGCCTCAGCAGCCCCACCACTGCCCTCTCCACCAAGAAGCAGAACTCCATGGCATGGACACAGAGATGATACAGATGATCTCGGACAGTTTGCCAGACACAGGTCACACGGTCCCTAGCCACAAGGAGGGGGGAAAGGGTGGGATGAAAAGAGGTGAGACAAGCAGGATCCAGCTACCTCTCCCAGAACTCCAGTCAACCCAGTATTTAATATGAATGAAAAACTCCAGGTGAGAGATATTAGAATAGACACACAGAAACAATAAAGCCATCAAATTTCTTACTCATTACTTGCAAAGCAATCAGGTGGGAGAATTCTCCCTCTGGAGTTTAATTTACATTCTCCAGATTTCAGAATATCAAGCAATAATTCATGAGCTAATAGCCATTCTGTTTGCACATGCTAGAGTGGAATTGTTAAGTCCTGAAATTATAACCACGTGCTGCTTCAGCTGGCAAACCAAGCACATAAGGAACTCATTCCCTGAACTCAGGCAGCAGCTGCAGTAAAGCAGGGATGCTACAGTCAATAAGCACGTATTTCAAGGTCGTACCTATTCTCTAGAACAATCCGCAGAAGCATCTCCAAGCAGAAGGCTGCATCCTCTTCATCATATGTCTCCTCATCAGGAGTCACAGAGATTAGAGCCTGGAAGAGCCAGGAATTTTTTGTGAACCACAAACTCCCAGAAATAGGGGCCAACACGTGAGGACCAACAGAATGCTTGGAGTCCAGGCAAAACTGCACTCTACTGCCTGGTGAGGTCACGCACAGTCTATGAAAAATGCATTGGATAGAGGTCCAGCTAATTATATGTAAAAATTAGGTATTTTTTATTATGCAAGATGCAATATCCAGCAGCTTCTTGCTAATAATATGTGAAGAACAGAAAAAGGAGACATACCTAGGAATGACTACAAATACTGGAGCTATTCCACTCAAGATTACCAGCTTGCATATGAAGGGAGAATTCCTGATATAATAGGAGTAGGAACAAAATGTTCCCCTGGAACTGAAATGACACTCCCCTAGGGAGATGAGCTTCTCTAGCCCAAAGGCTAATGAGTCCAGCCTTACTACATCTCCCACAGCAGCCAGGTACCACACTATCCAGGGTCACACAGTCAAATATTTCTGTATAGCTCTTGCCTCTAGAGTGGCCTTTCAGAATGCTCTCATTAGGTATAGAGCACACCAGAAATGATGAAAAACTTTAAGCTCATACACAGAGCACACATACTTTCAAATACTTGTCAAGAGTCCTCAAGGCTTTCAGAATGCGCTCCACAATTTAATGTTTTCTTCTACTACCAATTTGTGGCCGCAGAGAAGTTACTTTTAACAGCTGAACTAATTATTAGTTTTGTATCCCAAATAGTTTCAAGACCTCCTCTGGGGACAGAGGAGCTAAGTGAGTACACAGCACATATTCACGATCATGCATAGCATACTTGTTCCATCATCAGTCCAATCCCTTGCCCAGCATCTCTCTCACCTTCATGAGCTCCTGGAGGGATTCAAGTTGGAGGAATTTGCTTTCTGTGATCAACTTTTCAGGATCACATTGCTGTAAAAGACAGAAAAGAGGACTGTGCATCTGGGGAATGTGGAAGGTGTACAAACAGATCCTCCAGAAACGCATCATGTTCACAGCAAAGATACATAGTGGCTTTAACACAGTTACCTGGAGGAAAACTCCAGCCAACTAGTTCACTCTAACATCAGTTATTTTTAGCAGACCTGATCTGTGCTAGATTTTGAAAGACAACTCCTGTAAATCCACACATTGGTCAAACCCCTGGTTCAGATTTTGTTAACACCATATGCCTTAACACTGTCTTGGAGAAGATTAGTCATTTGAGAATTCATTAATTTGTCTTCAAATACAGGACAGTGATGACAAGGGGATATCCCAGTCTCTAGTGGGGAATCAGTCCTGTTTTCATGTGTGCACAACAACACATAAGACTGTTTAGCTGTCAATTCAGACATATTTCTCTGTAGTTTCTTACAGTTTCTAAGTTCCCAGTTACCTGCAATACTACCTAGCAGCATGCATATTTATGCTTCTGTTGCCTGCTACTCACACAGTACAGTCACCAAGAAAAAAAAACAGGTTCTTCTAAAGTCTGTATGTTACCTTTATGCATTCCAAAGCCGCTCGCTTTGCCTCCTGTGTTTCTGTAGATGGCCCTCTCATACCAGATTGCTCCGTCCCGCTGAGGGTGAGCCAGCTAACAAAACTCAGTACTGTTGATTCACCACTACAAATCAGAAAAGACCAGCATCAGTAAGGACACAAGAAACCATGTTATTTTCCAGTTTTGGTACGAAAAAGACTGCCTGGGATATCTACACCGCTCACCGGTTAGATGGTGTCTCCTCACGCTGCAGATAGATTTTGCCATTAGGATCCACAAAGTCTTCAACCTGGAATACAGATCAGGACATGCATATGGCCAATTGTCTACTTCTTTGTAGCCTTCCCCCCCAGTCCTGTAATGTTTCGCTTAGTGATGAAACACTACACCAAACCACCCATGTGTACGCAATCAAACCCAGCTCTTCATCCTCCCAACCCCACCAGTAAAGTGTCAGTCTCATGTGGCAACACTGGTGCTTCATGCCTATAAGCATGTCTCTTCTGCACAATACTCAAAATCTACTCAAGTAAAATAAATACTGGAATTTCTCAAATCCAACAAAAAGTAAAATAAGAAGAAATGAAACCCAATGAAAGAAGCTGCACGTAGCTTGAACATTACACCCTTCACAGGCTTCCAAGCTCTGCACACACTTTACCAAAGCCAGGCCTTTCCAAGAGAGCTCTCCTCCTCTTGGAACTGGCTCTACGAAAAGCCAGATTCCCACTCTCCTAACTCTCCAATCATCCATCGGTTGGTCATTATTACCTCCACCATGGCCTTGGGCAGCAGTTCTGCTCGGAAAAGCTGTAGCATGGCCTCCATGATGTTTTTCCAGCCCTCTCGCAGAATGTCGCCATGGCGATGGGCCAAGTGAAACACAGTCTTTGCTGCAATATGGGCCTTGGGATTGCTTCCAAAAACAGTGGGCAGGTTCTCAATAGACTGCAGGAAAAGAGGCAGTGGCAATCACTCAGAAAGGGATGTGTTTTTTTCAACACAAATCAGGGCAGATGCTTCAGAATTGGTTACAGAAAAGACAACAATTCTCTGTACGATGCTTGGATAACCCCTCAGCTCATATTCACTTTGCACAAAAACAAGGACAAGATGGCTTACCTCATACAAGCTGAATCACTGAACCACCTAGACACAGGCTCCTCAAGAAGGACAACAAGACAAAACATTTTGAAGGTACTTGCTGAAAACTCACTGACACTAATTAATCTGCTATTGGAACTCATTTCAGGATCAATGCCTTCTACAAAAAGTACCATATCTCCTCTGGAAGAAGCAATTACTCTGCCCTACTCTTAGAGAAAGAAACTAGGGCCAAAAGCATTACTGACTTGCGAAGTTACTCCCACCGTTACTTAACAGCAAGATACAAAGTAAGAGTGATGAATCCTGACATGCAGTCTCTGCCAATAACTGCTGGATCACAAATCCTCATGATCTGTTCAAAGCATTCACAGCTTTTCAAAATACAAAAAGTGTGCTAAATCATTGAAACCAACCAAGCATACGCTGCCAAAACAAGAAAAACGCCAGCAATCATGTGCACTATTATCAGTCATTGTAACACACTACACATTTCTGCAGTTACTTAAGGTCATTCCCTTTGACAAGGGATGGGCTTTGCCATTCTCCTGCTTACATGGATAAAATCCATACTTACTCCCTCATCAAGAACAGACAATATGAGAGACTATGGACTCTCAATCTCAGATCTGAAGTTCAAAAAAACTAGCTCTTGTGTCAGCAAAACTGCTGGCAAAACTGTTCTCAAAATAAGCCTTTGATTTAGAGGCAAACTCCATTAAAAGTGCCAATCTGAAAATATGGCAGAAATGTGACAGTGGTTTTTTTCCCCATCACTGGTATGGGGAAACCACGAGAACACATACATCACTGGAGTCTCAGAGCGCAAACAGCAATATGCCTGATTTTGCACTGTGGTAACAAGCCACAACCACTGAATTAAAACACACATGAGTTTTGCTACTACTTATATACTGAGTAGTATGCATCTTAACTGTGGATGATCATAAAGTGTGGCATTTGTTCTTCATAAATCACTTAATCCCTCTCCATGTTCCTTTCCATTCCTCTTCCTTCAATCAAAGTGGTCATGCATAGCAACTGCAGTGCATGGAGAGGATGCCTGCTCACCAGGATGATCTACCTGGGAAGTGCCAAGCAGCTAAGTGACACTCTGGTATTCTTCCCTTGCTTTCTAAGAATTCCTCTTTGCTTTGTGTCCTCCTTCTCCCTTTGCACCAGACTGTCTCAAATATTTGTTCAGTTGTCCTATTCCACTATGGCCTCCAATCCTTGCAGGAATTTAGGACAGCAGAAAGTAATTGGTGGACAAAGAAATCAGTCTTCTTCAAATCCAGAAGTCCCTGATTCTATGCCATTATCAAAAGCCATGCTTGCTCAGTTTACAAAGACCTTGAACAGCTCCAGATTCCATTCTCACAACCAAGATGGGATACAGCTAGCAATAGTTGGTGCATCTGAGGGCTTAGTCTAGTTGCTTCTACTGTGTAAATTTGTGTCAAACTGTTGTTTCATAGCTGACATTCCACTGCTTGTATTATCTATTGGTAGTCTCAAAGTCTGGTATGCCTGAAGAAGATCAAGTATTGCATCTATACTGCTGTGAGCTGTGGAGAAAGAGAGACTCTAAAGCAACTCCACTGCCTGGGATGAGAAAGAGCACTTTCTCATCATTATAAATGCCGGAATGCAAGTCATACAAAACACCTGGTCCAAACAATTCAATTTTCCTGCAACCTAATTCCATTAACAGCATTAATTTGCATGACTGTTCCTTTTCTCCTCTCCCTTCAAGGGGTTAAAAAAGTCACCTGTCTTGGTCTTTTTACTCCAATGCTTTCAGTCTTGAATCATCTTGCTTCCCTTATGTGTGGCAGTTCTGTTCTGCTCACTGTGGGTCTTGCGCTGATTCTAGGAGTAGTGTTGTGAGATTCTTTGGGAGTTCTGACCATTTACAGGAGTTGCTGTCAACTTTTCCTTAGCACAAAGCATGGCTGGTCTGCCACACACTATCAAACATCTTGGGGAAAAACAGGCTGTAACACACAAACAGATTCGGGCAATAAAAGCTTACACTAACCACTGCACCTTGAATTTATTCTTGCGGTATAACCCATGGAAATGGTTTCTTGTGCTTGCTAAAAGTGCAGCAGACAGCCAATCTTATTAGCAGACTCCATACACTAACTGGTAATTCAAAGCACTTGTTCTTCTAATTCCTTCGTGCTTATGCTGTGCATCCACACAGCCTCTACACTATGGAAGCAGAGCTCAAAACCAGTCCCTCTTAGCACTGCATAAACCCTGTAATGAAATACTCAGTATCTGAAATGTAAGACCACACTTGTGATCAGGGAAATCTAAGTTTCCTCAGATCGCACAGATGGAATAAACACTTGTACATCAAAGCATTCTGCTCCTGCACATACTACTGCTTGTGAGTGCATACAAGGAAATCTGTATATCTGAACTTGTTCTGTGGCAGTCCCACTTCGCCACACACTTTTCATTGCTCCCCCAGAAAACTCTGAGCAGGGGCTGATAAATACCTATAGATACTGTGGTAACAGAAATTAGCAACTATTACTGCTTAACAGAGGAAGAGAACTCAAATATACTACAAGTCATACTTCTTTCCCGTCCTTGTAAACTTACCTCACTGCTGAGGGCCGTAAACTTGCAGAGAGAAATTATGAGATTGTCAAACACATCACTAAGGCCATAGTGAGCAGAAATCATTGCACATTTCCTGGGAAAAGAATGAAACAGAAAATAATGTACTAAGCACAGAAAAAGTATGTCTGCAGGACAGCAAATTAGAGACCCTCTCTGTTGACATTTTAGGCCTTCCACTCATAATGAAATGATGATGTATAGAAGTCTATTGCTATTCTTCAAGTAATCTCCATCCTTACCCATAGATCCTCTTATCTGTCTGTGCTGATGCACCGATCACTTTAAAAAAGTGAGCCTAAACAGACAGACCACTTGCACCTGAGTGTTATACCCAATCTCCTGTCCTGAAGTAATAGAGTTGCTGGGATTGGTAGTAAAGGTCTAGTTTCCAAGAGATCATGGCTGCAGCAGTGTATTAACAGAGCTTAAGGTATTATTTGATCTGGATTTAAGCATGACCAAGGATTGTTCCAATAGAGTTACTCAAGAGATGGCAAGTTTTTTGAATACTGGTCATCTGGGAAGGAAATGACCTCATACACATGAAATGTTTTGTTCATACACAGAGGTTTTGCCAGCATCACTGTGTAAATTGAGTGACTTTCCCCACCCTCACTTCTAGACAATCCAGCTACGTCAGTAGGTCTTTTAAATGCAACCATGTTGGAGTTCGAAAGTATGTAGCCCAGCCACATTATTACAACACAGCAATCAAGCCAAACAGTGAGTCAAGCCAAACCAAGACAGGCCAACATAGGATGAATCGATACAAATGACAGAATGAAACTAAAGGACTGTAGGTCACAATGAAATGCTTTTCAATTCTTAGGAAAAATAACAGCTGATGTTCACTGTGATGGCTCTAGCACATAAGCAGGAGACAACGGCCATGCTTTTACTCTTCTGGGTCTTCATGAAGACAAAAGTTACCTGAAACCAAAAATAGCCTTCTGGATTATTGTTTCTTCTAAGCTCTTGTCAAAAACATAAGAAAGTGCAGCAATGGTTGGTCCCCATGTCATAGTGAAGAGATCATGGTCATAGCTTCCAGGAGGCACATGGAGAAATATTCCCTCATCAGTGGCACCACGATGCAGCAGGACATTCCAGAGATAGTTTTCCTTCACCAGGCCCGTCTGTTCTTCTGGCATCACTATCTCATCGTTTCTACAATGGAGGAAGGCAGAAAGGTTGAATTTTTCATTCTAAGGCAAATCTAACATTTACACAGTATCTTTCATTACATGGTCCTAGAGATAAGCGATACCTATTCTGGAATGATTTTGCCAGCTCCTAAAACATTCTGTTTTCCTAAGCTTCCCTGCTTCTCTTGCCCTTCTCTGATATCCTGAATATAAAGTCTGGTGGCTCTCAGAAGCACCCAGCAGCAACAGTGTAAGGACAGGATAGAAGAAGCAGATACCTAACACTAGAAGCACAAAACACAACACATACTGCAGTTAAATGCCAGGAAATTACGGAGAGCACATTGGCATAGCTTCAACCCTCATCCCAACTTTCACCCTGTTAGAGTGCGCTCTATATTTCNAAAAAAAAAAAAAAAATTTGTTGTATCACTGCAATCAACACTGTAGTCAAGAGTATCTGTGTTTAAGAATAATGGAAATACTCATATTATGCCAAAATCAAATATTAGAAAGCAATGTAGTTTAAAATTAAAGATAAAACCAGAAACCAAATATAGGATGGGTGATTTATAACCAAGGTATCACAGCTCCTTAATCTACTCTGGATAAAGCTATCCAGTAATAAAACAAGTATGACTAATGCCAAGTACTGCTTGCATTAACAGGTTAAAATGTTTCAAGCCTAAATACATACTCCCTAGACTTGGGTAACATTGCACAAGAGAGAATCCTCTGCAAGTGACCAACCAATTGAACAAGAGTCTCAAAGCCACTAAGAACAGTAGACTGCAGCCAATTTGAAAAGTAGAGGCCTTTTTCAACTATCGAAAAAAATGTCCTTTAGCTGCCAAAGAAGCGATTTTCACATGCTAACGACTATAAAAAATGTTCTTGATTTACGCATAAGAAATAAGCTCTTCTCAGTTTCAGGTGCTGGCATATTTTGACAAGAGCTATTAAAAGTGAGATTATAGAGGAAAGTAAGTTTGTTGTCAACAGCTTATTTTTTCTAAGAACTTATATTTAATTAATATTAACAAAGACAAGTGAATGGGTTTATTTGGAATGCCTCAGGACATGAAATTGTGCTCAAAAGTGAAATGCTGAGATCCTGTAGAGATCACGCACTACTTCATAGATTGCAGTCTGATTTTTCCCCCCCCAATAACACAAGAAAACAAAAAGCTTCTCTATCTCAGCTATGACACTAAGGCAGTCCATCTGAGATGGAGCAATACTGAAAAAATACACCAATTGTTTTAGTCATAGAACATACTGAAGCAGCTGAAGCATCTGGGGAAAGGGGAGACAAAGGGGAATATACTGGGACAGAGACACTAGGTAACTAAATGACAGGGGAATATTCTCAGGATGCTATTCAAAACATTACAAACATCCTCAGGGAAGAGACCAGAGGCTAATCAAAACAAGAGTTCTCAAAGCCAGAGCTACCTCTTGAAGAACTAGATATTCAGTACATGCAGCAACCCCACTTTCCTGGAAAATGGTCAAAGGGGAGGGTCAACCTAACAACACTGCCCTGCTTCCAGCACAAGCCACTGCAGACAGAAATCAGTTGAGAGTCAGTCATGTCCTGTCTCCCCAGAGATGTATTCCTCTCAGCTTCAAATTGGCTGGGCCTGGATTTACTGATAGGCCTGATTTTTGAGCTATTATTGAAGCTTACCACCCAAAGCTAGTCTGTGCACAAAAGGGCCTCAACCATCAGGAATTCTCCTCAAATAACTGGTGAGTGTACCAAGAGCTTCAGGGGTGGCAGAAGAGATTGGTGCAGACAGCAGTCTCATGTGAGGAGCTCAAAAGCAGAATATATTAAACTGAGATCCCATACACATTACATCAGGGCACCAGTGCTGCCCTGGGGATGAGATTCTCTCTCTCAAACCACATAAAAAGTTCTAAAAGAGTCCTAAGGCCTCGTCTGGAGAACAGAGCCTTCTCAGATACAGCATTTCATATATGCTGGTCTTGCTCAGCCATTCTTTTCCATGTCTGTAGAAGTAATGTATTTTCTATCTTTAGCTTAAGCTCTGTAGATTAAAATATCATGGCAGAAATCCAAAGATACAAATCCAAGTGCAACTGCTGTGATAGGTTTGTTACCACAGCCCCACATGAAGTTGGAATTGGATCTGAAGCAAACAGGCACATGATTGGTAAGTCTCTTTCCATATACCTCACAGACTCAACAACTCTAGTTTGCTCTCTGCATACAAGAAGATGACAAGTTGATCCTTACTTGATGGCATGATACATGTCTTCCAGTATGTCCTGTTCAAAGTCTTTGCCTCCATTCACACCTTTCAGGTTCTTCCGAAACTCCTGAAAAAAGTTACACCAACGTCAATTCCTAGTATTTCCAACTTCAACTGTTTGGCTAAGGATCAGTACTCCACTTGTTTCTCATGGGGCCAGAAGGAGATTTCCCTGCATTCTTCAACATGCAGCCTCAAAATTCAAAGACTAAATGCTGTTCTTAGTGGGTGTACAGCAACTCTTGTCTATGCTCAGAAGGAAAGAAGAGAGATACAATATAACACGTGCTTAGCTAAGGCTGAACATCAGAATGACAGGTCTGCACCCCTGCAATGACCCTCACACAACTCAAACTCTCTAGAAGCCCACACCAGTAAAACAATCTCTCAATCTTACTATGCCTTAGTACACAGTTTGCTCACACAAACAAAAGCCTCTTGATAAACTTGATAGGTTGTCTGCTAAGCTTGTATTTCTTCAGGATGCCCCTTGTCCACAGCTCCCCTCTCAAACTGTACTAACTCTGGTGCTGCACACCAGCTTACTGTGTACATGAGTGAAGAATGTCAAGGGAAAAAAGAGAATGACATTGAGATAAAAAGAGGCACTACATTGTTATGAAAACCAGAGAAGACAAATGCCTACACTGGTAACACCCACCTCCAGAGTCATTGGGACATTCTGCTTGCGGACATTGTGGTTGTGTTGGTCAGTGTTCAGCAAAATGACTGCATAGGCCAGGGCAAAGCAGGCATCACTATTAGCAAATGGGGACCCATTTGATTTCTGAAAGGCAAATATATGCACAAATTAGTCCTACAGGAACAGCGATATCAGTGACCAAGACAGCCATTTTCCTAACCACAGTACTGAATCAGCTGTGGGACAAACAAGAATCCCAGGCTCTGGCTCCAGCTTCCAAAAAACACCCCCAAAATCTATTTTTCACTGCCATCCCCTTAGAAAACAGCAGCTGCTGTTTGCAGGGCACAGTAAGCTTATACAGGTGGTTTGATCTGACATATCTATCATGGCAAGCAGATGGACACAAAAGAATAGAGTTTTGAGCTTTCTGCCCATCAAGCACATACCCTCCAATGTTCTGTGAAGGCTTCTAACAGTCTCTGGATTACAGGAGCCTCTCCAGGTAATCTAAAGGCCTCTAAATAAAGTCGTAAAGCTTCATCCAGCCTTAAACCTTGGAAGCTGAAAGTCCTGCAAAAAGAATGAAATGCAATGAGAATCTGAAGCAGGATGGGAAAGTAGGATAAATTTACTGACTACAGTCTTGTTTGTTCAGACAGTAAACAGAAGAGTGTGAGAAGAAAAGAAATATACCATGAACAGGCAAAAAAACAGTGAGTCAAAAACCCTACAAATAATTATGTATATAATTATCTGTCCAGTCTTCAAAAAGACTGGCCCTGATGAAAGGAAATCAAATATCATACTATTATATGTAGCTAAGGTGTTGCCATAAGCAGGAATTATGGCTTAGCAGTACACAGAACCAAGTGATATAAACCCAATGCCTACAGGAACTACTGTCCTATTGCTTTTTTTTATTACCCTTAACTTTCACCCCCTTTGACTAAAGCAATACAGAAAGATACTCACCCTACAAAGCTTTCCAGCAAGTCTATGTTCTTACGGTCACTCACGAATTCCCCAATCATCTTTTTGTCCAGGCGAGGATTTTCCCGTAGCCATCTGGCCACTTCATTGTGGTCGATAGGGGTGGCAAGAAGGTTTTTCTCCTGCAGAAACTGTATCCCTTTCTTTGGCTTTTGGTTGAACTGCTCTGTGCCGGTTATCAGGAGCTGAAGGAGACATTCTGATAATTACAGCTTGAAGTGCATTTCTTACTTTAGATTATTCTTGGCATTTGAACGAAAAACAAAGTAGAAGAAAGATCAACCTCAGCATGAGCAGATTTACCATACTGTATAATCCAGGAAGAAGGCTAACCAAGGACAGAAAACCCGCATTCACTATTAAATAATTTTGGAGAAAGGAAGCATGAGCTGCCATGTTTGAAAAGCTTTAATGTTTAACCAAGCAATAAGCTCTGCTATTCTAAATGCCTCACCTGCTCTAGTATGTAAACAGAGCAGATGAAAGTCTCTGATGAACTCCAGACACGATCAACAAGATCAACCCTAGCCAGTTACAACAGCAACACTGCTCTAATGCCCTCTCCTGTCCCCTTTGACTCCAGGCTCTCGTAACTCCACCTCGCAGCCAGGAGACATGCAGCAAGAATCCTTCACTTATCCTGCACTTATTCAGCAGATGGAACAAAAAGGTGCTGCAAAAGCTTAAACTAAGAACCAGAAAACATTCTGCGAGTGAGATGTGGTCCCAGGAACATCTGTTATTCCAGCTTGAAAAGGTTATCTGTAGGCTGGGAAGAGCAGGTGCATTTTTGATTTTGAAGGGAAGTCAACTACTCTGCCCTGCTGGGAAACTAGACTGTACCACAGTCACAGTGTAATTAAACAGCTGACTAAGAAAGGGTTAACCAAACGTTCTTGGTGGTGTTCAGAAAAACCAAAAGCACAAACAACGGTATGAACTTTACCAAGGAACCAGAATAAATGTCAGTTCCCTGTTAGCTCCTATCACTATCAAACTGCTAACAATGACCTAGTGAACTAAATTCGTGACCATCATGATTACTAGCTCCCCTGGGTTTCTCAGCAACTCAGAAGCCACCGGCCCTCTAGTTTCTGCTTCCCCTGCCCGTGTGAACATCCTCAAAATCACAGAGAAACACAGACCCTGAAACAGTATGAAGTGTACAAGGACCCACTGAGGGCATAACAAAAGAATAACCATGTGCTGCCCTGGTCTAACAGGCCTGAAGGGATTGTATGACACTAGTAGCATTTCCATTTCGCTGTAAATCCTGTAACCCAAGTCCTAGAGTATTCTATGGACTGAGTCCACAGACTTAAAACCACTTGTAAGGAGACCAGACTGCTGGCAGTTTGAACTGCATTTATAATCACGTCAATTCTGTGCTTCTCAGCTCCTGGTCATTGCCTCTGGAAACATCAAAGAAAACTTTCTGTTTGATGCATAATTTGTTTTCTGCTTTTATTTAGATTTTTCTCCTCCTTTCAATTTGGGGTAATGTTTATTACTTCAGAGGTTAAAGGAAGCAAAATGTGCTAGTGCCATGTCAGCATTACTAAAGCTCAGTGGTTGGTGTGCCCTGTTTACACGCTCAGGACGAAACCATTAGCAGATTTAGGGTCCTAAAAACAATTTCCCTGGGCAAACTCAGAGATTTATGAACATATTCCTGCCCTCTATCCTTGATTTCTTCTAACCTTGTTTTTCAGCACAGCAAAGTCAGAGGTTTTCATTTAGGACAGTGGAAGCACTTTGCAAGCTCCCTTCTCAACAATAACAGAGTCCATCAGCAAAGTTGCTATGAATGCAAGATTTAATGCAAAGCAAAAGGTTACAAATGAAACAGTAACTAAATTAACATTCATTTCTTAGAAATTAGTTAATGCCAAAACTCGGTGGTTCATTCATAGACTCTGCTGACAATCACTTCCTGCCACCATCCTGTGGCTTGGGAAGCCAGTTACCATTATCCCACTGCAGCACTGTGTTGTAGGTAAAGAAACAAGTTCCCAAGTACTGCAGCAAATTTCCTAGAGAGAAACCAGTGCTTTAAATTACAAACAGATCCAGAGACTGCCAGAGTGCATCACAAAGCACAGATTAGGCAGTAGAAAGAGATCAGTTGTATTTTCTTCAGTACTTTTGTTTAAGTAAGTTTAAACAAATATGACCACAATCCCCCTACGATAATGTAAAGTAAAACCATGTATGCTGGAGAGAGAAGCCAGAAGCCTTTCAGTCAGACACATGTAAAAAAACTTTACCACCAATGAATCCTTGAAAGACATTAATTTCTTTTCCAGTATATCATCTGGCTCCTTACCCCACATCTACTATGGCCTCCCACGCTTCACCCAGAATATGCGTCATTTGCATATCGAAATTTAGTAGTCTCTCACATTTGAGATAACCTACCTCACGTATATGTTGTGCAAAGAGAACAAAGTCTGTACAAAGAACATACGTGAATGTAGAAAAACCCAACAAATCCCCCAACAAAAAACCCACAAACAATCCCACGTAACACATAGGGACTTTAGATAAATTCATGCAGTGTTCCTGAAGCAGGACAGTATCTGATGTTTGACACAATATAGCAGATAAACATAAAGCCATTAGCATGGAGAACCTTTGTAAACACTAGACCTAGACTGGACCCACTCATGGAATGGAAAAACTGTATGATGTCTAGACTATAACATGGATTAATGAGGTTCAAGGACACAGACATCTGAAAACAAAGAATGGCTTTGCTGAAATCATGACAATCTTTTTGGTGATTCTTATGACAAAGCAAAGAGAAATAAGCAAATCAGAATACCAGAGTAGTTAATTTCTGCTACAGGTCTCTTGGTGCATTCCCCATTTACAGCTTTGATAAGAGTAGTGAACCTACCCTTTTTAATGAAAGCACCTGATTGTCTCCATATAACAAACTAGATCCAGCAACTTTCTCACCCAGAAATCAGATGGACCTAGCTTGCAAACTGTGCCACAAAATTTCCCCAGGAACTCTTGCAACCTTTAGCACAACTAAACCAGAACAAGTGAAAAACACTGCTGTCTCTGAATTGTAGCAGTATTTTCAGACACTATTTAATTCTGATCAGCAGAGACCAGAACTCAAAACTTCTGAGATATAACTAGTCATGCAAAGCTTACATGGGATTGGAAATGAGAAGAACACTCCAAAATCAATTCATAGTATATTTCAAATCATACCTTCTTTTTGTTCTTAATCTGCATAAGTTCCTGAGGGCTTGGAAGGATGCAAGAAAATCGAGTAGGTTTCCTGGGGATACTCTTCTCAGCTAGAAAGACAAAGTGTCATTACAGTCAAATCTACCCCCAGAGTAGCACTCAGGCATGAGATGTCCCATAACTTTCAGTTATAGAGTTTTGCTGCAATGTGCTGCCCTGCAAATGGCAGTCACACTCCCATTTAACTCTTAAATTCCTACCACTCACATTTTTTCACCATAATTACACAGCAGTAGTTTCCTGTCCCAGTCAATTTCACACATCCCCAAGACTTAATTTACTGACTATTCTGACTACGTACATTAATGATTCCCTGAAGAGCCCCTAAAGGCCTTCAAAACACAACCACTGGTATGAATTTCACGCACTTTTGCCCCAGAGTGACCCACCAGATCTAATCCCTTCCAGAGGAAATGTAACAGTTAGTAGGTACATAAGTACCCATATAATATACGAATATTCACCATATACCCTCTTCTAATTTTGAACACAACAGCTACAGTGGTATACAGCATAGCAGGACTGGTTAGCAAAAGTCAGCACCATTCTTAGCATATACACAGTCAGGGTACTGTGTCAGGGTACTGCAGAGACTATTACCTGTCTCACTTCCTCCTTCTAATTCGATGCAGCTCTCCTTCATCTGATCAGCCATAATGCATCCACCAGTGGCAGGACATGCCCCAGCCAGCTCTGAGACTGCACTGGAAGGTTCTCCCTCACTGAATACTCTCTCAATATCTGTAGAAGGTTAAAAAAATCCCAAATGAACATGGAAACAAACAAAAACGACAAAAAAACCCCAAAACCAAACAAAAAAAACCCAAACCAAAAGCCCACACAGAAATTAGCCAAGAAAAAAGCTAGCAACAGAGAAATAATCAACTGATCACTCTAAACTGAACATATGTCTATTCAAATGAGTTCCTGCCAGTAACTGCGACTTCGCAATATCCTCAGAATTTTGTCTATGTGATTTCCATGGCACAGCCTCATTCTGCTGTAATTGCCACTCTTAACATGGCCCTTAAATAAAGCTTCACATGAGAGGCAAATTTTAATATCTGTAAATTTTACAAATAGCCAGGTTATTAATATCAGTGTGTAGCTTTAAAACATGTAACTGGAAGTCTGAAAACATATATTTAAGGATTTTACTACATCAGCAACCAAAATGAGATCTCCAATTTTAATAGAAGACTAAGCTAAATATTAAAACATCAAAGAAAAGGGTCTTACTGTTGCTTGTTTCCTTAGTGCTGTTGATGGTTTCTGGGCTGGATTTGACAACTTCCTTCTCTTGTTGATGTATATTACTCAAAACTTTGGCCTGACAATGTGCTTCAGTGCTATCTATCACTGTCAGCAATGCTTCCAGAGACAGCAGATGGACAGTATATAGCTGTCCAGAAACTGGGAAGGCATTCTGGGAAATAACACATAAGTATTAGTAAACCTGCATGCCTTTCTTACCATAACAGGGAAAGGAATTCTCCCCCCACAGCTTGGGTAAGCCAAAAGAATAGAACATCCTAAGCTTTTTACCCTAAGCTTTCTAGCATGTAGCCAATACTTTATTTGCTCTGACATTAAAACATCATGGCTATTCTTTTCTCTTCTGCTTCCAAATGTTAAATGGCCTTCCTCATCACTACAGCCTACTCATCCTGGATCCTTCGACCACTCTCACTTTTAAGTCTGCACCTGTGCTCACCTTTGCCTTGAGGGTGCCCCTCCCTCCCCCTGCCGCAGTTCAGCACCTTGGAGAGCAGCTTGGTGAGCTCCTCGAAGAGGTTGGCGCAGTAGTAGTCACAGTCGTAGTTAATGTACAGCTCGGTCACAAAGCTGGGAATCCTCCACAGCTGAACAATGGCTTCCAAAGCCATCTCCTTCATTTCATAGGGCATCTTTGGGTTTTCCACAGTGATTATTTCCATCAGCTTCTTGATATACATCTGGCAGAAACACAGGGCAGCTCAGTTTAAGGAAAGAAAAAAGAAAGCAGGACAGTGAATAGCTTTGAGGACTACATAAAGATTCATCTGCCCATATAACACTCCATCTTTAATAATGGTTCATTCTGAAAGAGTTTGTAAAAAGGTCTCAAATAGTTCTACCATTTGGTGCACCTGGATTTCCTGTTCTAAAAAAAACAGTATAAAGGCAGGCAGCACAGTGCACCAGTCTCAAATACATTTGATTATTCAAAAAGAAATTGCCTACCACAGCCTATCCACAATACGCTGAGTCATTTCTGCAAAAGCAAACTGATACTTAGACTGAATTTTTCTGCCTAGCTGTATGCATTCAGCTGAAGGCCAATAAACTACTACCAGGCAACCAGTGATACTCAAAAAAACTCACCTCCAACTGGAATTTCAGATGCTCTCTCATGCTCTCAAAGAGAAGAAAGCACACCCTTAGGGAGGCTGCATACAGATTGAGCCGTTCAACACTCAGCAGCTGAACAAGAAACAAAAAACCCTTTAAAAATTACAATGGCAAGTCATCATGTGCTGTAAGAAGCAGTACTGTGGCACTGCAAGAATCACCTGCAATCAACCAGAGATCCATACACTGCCTTCCACAGCAACAGTGTTTCAAAAAACAACCCCTAGTTCAACCTACTGGTCTCACTTTTTGCTAGTGAGAACATGCTTAACTCTCTTCTGCATGAAACACTTCTCCTACAACTTTGCTCTTTTGCAAAGTCCACAGAGCCTGCTAATGATAAAGCAACATGGGAGAGGACCTGCCTATGAGATGGCCCCTGTGCAGTTAATAACTTGGTACTCCAAAGGTTCTGCCTACTACTAAACTGGTAACTTGCATCCATAATTACCTCAAAACCTACTATATCAGAACACTGTGTTACCCCACAGTAACAATTCATTCAAACCACCTCCTTCCTTTTTGGCTCTGGTCTGCAGAAAATAGCACACAATCTCTCTGGCTTTACAACAGCATTATTTGATGCAATTCAGAAGTCTCACTGCAGTACTGCAGAGAACTTGTTTGAAGACTGAGACCTACCCAACCTCGTAATACTAAGTTCAATAGACTATTTGATGCAAATTAGTATCTGACTGCCCAGTGCCATAAGCCATGATAACGTAAGCCAGACTCACTTGAAATAGGTGCCGGCACAACTCCTCCTTCACAAGTCCCAAGAGGGACTGGCAGTTTGCAATGGGTGCTGACTCCAGGGCAACAGTTAGCAGCTGCAGCCCCATGTGGATCATCACCTCAGAGTTGTGGCGGTCATGAGGGTTGGTGAGTGAGATGAGAAAGCGGAACAGTTCTCTAATACATGGTAACCCATATGGGACCAGAGCTGCTCCTAAAGGAAAGAGAAAGATTCACAGTCTGAACTTTGGTTTTGCTTTTTGCAGGTGCCTAGCAAATGTTAAAAATTAAATTGTTACAGACCCACTGAGGAATAGGAACTTACTGCCCTCTTAGCAGAGACTGAACAGTGGAAAGGAGATAGGACTTTAGCAGCACTGCCCACCCCTTACCTTCTTTCTGGGATGACTGAGTAAAACGTACTCCCCGAGGATTTACATAGTCCATGTCATGAACTGAGGCAGAGTCAGAATGCTCTGCTACAGATGTGCACTCCTCTAGGACCTCAGGGATAGACTCGACAGAAGCTGACTGGATCTTCTCCTCTCTCAGACTTTCATTCTTCAATGAGATCAGTCATTTGAGAATGCAAGAAGCAAAGCAAGAGTTAACAAGTACTAGACAAGTTTTTAAAAAAAGACTCATTTATTTACGGTTAATTTGAAACTTTAAAACAATGCAGGTGGAACAAATGGAAGAGGATAAGACAAACAAAATTTAAAAGAGAGCCTCTAAATAATCTGCAACCCTCTCTACCTTTCACTTACATTTAGTTACCTGTTTTACACAATTCTAGATTGTGAGACTCAGGACTTTACTTTAAAAATCCTTCAATAACCTATTAGTTCTTCCTGCCCCTGAGGTAAGAATTTGGCTTTTTTTGTTTAAAATGCTACATAATTTCAGCACACTACTTCTGTTTATGCCTTCCTAGCTTTTTTATCATTCAAAGTATCTGTTACTCTAATCCATCCTCTCAACAGTGGGGGAAGTGATTATGCTGGGAGTTGAAACTTTGTTTAGAAGTTATAATCAAATACCTGGAGTTCAGGCTGATTTTGGTTTTCAGTGACTTTGGCCTCATTTGAAGGCATTCCTGTATTAAGACCCAAAGAAGTGACTTGGTCCAAGTCTGTCAGGTCTTCCTTGGAGGTCGTCTGTGAGGACAACTCCAAACCACTGTCTGTAACAGGGCTGACTGCAGATGAAACATTTTCTGAGCTTCCAGAGGAGCTGGGAGAAGGAGCATCTATGAAGGCAACTGCACTTCCTGATAAGAAACAGAAGCAAAAAAGATCAGTATTACTCTGTCCCTCAACCACAAATTCATACATTAACAACAGCAACAAAGAGTTACTTTCATCACTTTTGCCCACTACAAATGGTCTCAGTTACACTCTAATGTAGAGGACACAGATAAACTAAAGTATCTTTTTCTTAGTATTAATGAACTAAATAAATGACTGGCTGAGACACTAGCAGTTCTCCAAATTAAAAGCAATACTTGGAGTTTAACAGACTCAGCAAATAAAGTAACTCACATAGTTAGCCAAAGATTGTAGAGGATTTACATAACTAAGAAGGACTCTGAAAATGCTCCAGAAAGTGTATTTTCCTTCAAAGTGATAATTTTGATTCTATGGCAGGACCTATTTCTCCCTAAACAAATGAAACTGTAACAAATTCAAATGGGTCTGAAATGAAGCAGTGAAAAATTTTTACTGTTTCTAAATATGAGACAATGCTTCAAGAATCTTAAGTTTTTCTTTTGAAGAAACTCATATACTTGGAGATCCCATTGTTCTAAGGAGAACCTAGAAAATATTTAAACCCCGAATATTTAAAAAAGATAAGATATAATGCAGAGCACAGTAATGAAGGCACAAACCAGTTACGCTATAAATTTACTCATGAAATGTGTATGGTTTTGCACAGTGGTGTTTTATTGCTGACTTTATTTTTGGAAATGTCATATGTAAGTAGCAGACTGTTACTTGATTTTTAAGAAATGTATGACCAATTTTGCAGTCTTTTCCTCTTCACCTGCTAAGCCAGGATTCTGGCTTAAAAAGCACCATTAATACATTACCTAACAGTACAAGGTTAATCACATGCTTTGTAAAACAACTTGACTTCCACTTTGAAATGTTACAGGAGTTATAATGCTCTTTGATAGATTTAATACCTATTTGGAAAATTAAATACAATGATGATTTATGTACAGATAAGTTCTCATCTGCATGGATATTATGAGTTGTATGTAATCTGACCGCATTTATTACTTCCTTAGTTTTTACCAATCATGTGGTAGTGTAAAAACAAACTTTGGATTGTTCAAACTACACTGAATAGTTTCCTGTGACAGTGTAAGTGTCAGAACTAGGTATTTTACACAGCTATTATTTCTGTTTTCTTGTCTGCTTTCTTTCACTGGCAAAGCTTATGTCTGACCATCAAACTGTAGAGTGCACAAGAGAGTACTTTGCATTCCTGTTTTTAATCTCTTCCATGTATCTGCCACATCCTCCAACTCCTCTGCACTACACGGCTGTCCATAACCTCAGCCACCTCTCCAGGTACCCATTCCCTTTTGTACAAACTACCCTCATGAGGCACGCTGAATGCAGAGAAATGCTGTCAAGTTATCCACAGGACCTTGCCTTCCTCCATCAGTAGGTATTCAATTTTACGAAAACACTTCCTGGACTTGAAAAGCTATGAGAAGTTTCATTGCTACAGTCACTGAAAACTAATATAGAAAGAACTAATGCAAAACAACATGTTAAGAGAAATTAAATAAAGGCAGATTCAAAAAAAGCTCTAGGACTGATGCTGTCTGGTCTCTTGAAAGAGATTTCAACATACCTGTGGTATTATTAGCATTGCCTGCTGACTGTTCTGTCCCAGGAGAGACCTTAGTTACATGTCGAGGAGGCCTTGGTGATCTCTTCTGCTTTTTCCATTTTGATGATTCACTCATTCCTCCAGCTCTCATTTTCAACTGAAAACCAATAATTATTAATAATATCAGTATTGCAAAACCACGTAGCATACTGGATTACCCAAACCAACCCACAAAGTCTATGTCAAAACCCTCAAAGTCAGGCAAAGGCACTTAAACATATCACACAAATTAATTAGCACCTCAAAATCATGCAAATCAGCCCCACATGTTAGCCAATACTCCATGCCTGAATCAAGGGACAATTTATTGCAGTTACTCTGCTAAAATATATACTTAACAGTTCAATTATGACAGCACCTCCTATTCCGTATCAATACCTCCCAGCTTTGAATTAGGATAAAGAATTCTCTTAGAACTACAGGCACATCTCAAATCTCTTTGCCTTTGCCAAAGCTCACAGACTTCCAAAGGGCATCAAAGTATATAAACAAGTACCAGTTAGGTTTAACATTCAACTAAAATTTCACCATCTATATATCAAACTGAGAATGAACCCTGAGCACCCACTCCCACACTGCAGTCTGCAGCTCTGTTACTGATTTCTTGCCTCAATTCATTCTTCATCTTTGTAGCAATGCCACATTCACTTTCCTCCAGGTATCTTTCACTATTAACAAGTATTTCTCTAACACTTCACTGGTTCCTGGTGCATGTCACATTGCAAATACCACTCTAGTGATTCAGAAACACAGCTTACTCTGCTTTCACCTGCCTTACGTCATTATTCCTCTTCAGATCTAAATCTAACCTAACTCTTGACATCCTTCTTGACCAGGATCCTACTTCTAGTTCACATAGATCTTCAACTGGACAAACAAGAACCTCAGCAGCAGTGCAGACTGTGTGACACTTCCTCAGAGTAATGTGATTTCAGGCATGCAGATGCTCCAGAAGTTCCTAAAACAGTATGATATATAGTTAACATGGCTAAAGGCAACTACAAGCCTGAAAACAAGTTTCTTAAAAAGTTCCTCCAAGTGCAGGATTGAGACTATTCTTGTGTTTGGAAGCTGCAGTCAGACCTCTTCTGATGCTGTCAGACTTCTTCAGCATGGGTGTGAGTTTAAGCACTGAACAGGTACCATGAAAACCATTCAGCAAGTACCTGTCCCTGCTTGGTATTCTTCATAAATTTATCACAGTTAAGTTTTATTTTAGGTTATAATATTCCTTATTTCTTATGTCTCTAGCATCAGACTTAAATTATCTAGGATACAGCTATATTCCTTAGTCTCTTCCTTTTTCTGCAACTTGTCTCCTTCCAGCTGCTACTACTGCTCTTAAATGCTAATAAACCTTCTAGGTTCCACTGTTTCTCCTTCTCTTTACATTTTCCAGGTAAAATTCCAACTTGTTGAATATGACTTTGGCCTCTACTTCTCATGTAAACAAAGGCTTGTGAAAATGTTACCTCCCAGTGCAGTAAACCATTTGTGTAATTTTTCTTTGCACCAGAAATTGTTTGATGACTAATCCCCAAGTTTTAGCTATGCTACAGTTTCCTTGAGTGTGTTAACAGATTCAGAATTATTCTGTTCCCTGTTATTTCTTCCAAATTTTGCCACACTCTTCTTCTAAATCACAGTATCTGACAAACACTTATGTGACAAGCACACAGTTAAAATAAAATTTGTAGATTTCAAAATGTTTTACAAAGCTTATTGATCATAATCCTTTCATCTAAAAATTCTCAGCTCCCTCATCTTTCCTATTTACTACTTCATCGGGATTTATAAAATATATGTTGTCTTTGTCTCTTGACAATTTCTAAAATCTCTCTTAGCCTTAACTATTAAGTTTTATTCATCAAAGGTTTATATTACAAATTAGATCAGATAATTTAACCTACAAACTATTCTAGAAGTAGCTATATTTATTTTTTCTCCCTTTTCAGTAACTTATTATAGAAGATCTGAAGACTTACTGTACTGAACTATTTCAAGTAGGAAGAAAACTGGGAAGCACTACATGTTAAACCAAATAAAGTCTGCTTCACAGAATTTCAGAGACTTTGCTTCTAGTACCTAATTCTGTTGCCATTATTTGTCAGGTTAAAAGTTACTTGCAGTGCGATGCAAAACTGAACCAGAAGAATGCAGCCATGATACTGATATGGGCTACCCACACTGGCACCGCTCCTTTCACCCTCAGTCATGCTCCTGAGAAACACAATAACTTATGCACTACCATATCAGAAGATTCAGGCTGACAATTAGTACTATTTCTAATCTCCCCTTTCACACAACACCAAATACCATCTCAGTTCAACATCAGCCCTTTCAAAAAAGCACCTTTCCGCAGGCATGAAACCCACTCTTACTGATTGCCCTGTGCTTTGTTTTAACTCCCAACATTCCTCCTCTTGAGATTTGTAAGATACAGGCCCATCTGCCATCTTTTTCATGAATCTGTGACATCTTTCAGAGACTGAGTCACAACAAGTTCACATTGATGCGAAATCATTTTATTAGGCAAGAAAGAAGACTCACTTGACTTTTACAGAATTCCAAATATCTAATCAAGTATAAAGCATTTAGACCAGAATCTAAGTTTTTTGAGCTTTTTAGATTTTTTTTTTTTTTTCGGGTTTTTTTGTGATGTTTCTGGGGTGTTGGTTGGGGGTTTTTGTCAGGGGGCAAGGAGAGGAGGAGGAAGGTCAGATACCCCAGTAAGCCTTTTCCATCTCACACCATCCAACACTCCACAAACTATACAAACAGGTATCCTTTTATTAGAATTACCTATTAGGACTACCAAGGACTATCTCTCATGTAATTTTGTCCTCCCTTCCTTATTTTTTTAGTTTTGCTATCTTCTTTTGCTTCATTCAAGCAAACTATTGCATATGCTTAAAAAAATTAAAAAAAAAAAGCAAACAGAAATGTTTAATGGAAATGTTTCAGTGTCAAGAGGCTATATGCTGTTTTAACAAATACAACACTGAGTTTGGGAATTCTAAAACAATACATGTATCAAAGGACAGCAGAGTAACATCTTTCTGGATTTTGTTTTGATTTAAAAGGTAACAATCCCATGAGTCCTTGCTTTTAATGTTAGTGTAAAAAATGTAAAATATACTTCTACAGTTTGCCTTTGACTAAAGGAACTATTTTTAAAACAGTTTTTAACTTAAATTTCAAGGCATTTCCTGATTTCACTAGAAAATTTGGTTGTATGTAACAGGCTGAGATTTTAAACCCAAGGTTGCCTTCTTGACCAAATGCAGTAGCTAAACAGCACTTCATAGATCACTAACATATCCTGAACCTTAAACATAATCTAAAACTCTCCTTCTCTTTCCAATGCTCAGTGATATTACAGTCACATTTGTTTTCTAATTATCAGTGTCTTTGAGATGAGATTAAGTTTGTACTTTTGACAGCAAAACTACCTGAAGTTAGTATTTAAAGAATATTCTTTACAAATCAAGAGTATAGAAGGAGCTCAGAGCTACTGTTCTTTCATCTTGGAACTCAGTACAGATTCAGTTACATTTATCCAGTTACCTTTGCATAAAGAAATGTACACAAAATTAGAGAAGAAAAAAAATAGAAGATTCCAAATGCTTCCTTTGATAGATGAGGTTTTAATTATAAAACCCTAGCTAAGGTCTAGGATGGTGAAGAAAAATGTAATACTACAAGATTCCTTTTAAGGGGTCTGTGAGATCTCATTTTTCTACAAGCCACCTTACCTGTACTCGTTTGTTTTTCCATAAGATACTGTAAGCCTCAAGAGAAAAGGGCAGGGGCCAATGATTAGTAATTAAAGTGATTATACTAAAACATGAGCTCATTCTAGATGCAGCATGGAACTGGTCAGCACACCAAGTAGCGTTCAAGACACAAAAGCATGCAGAGAGAACGCAGTCCACGATCCAAGTCCTGGAGACACCGCAGCAGTCCAGTCATCTCTCTCACATACCTGCCTGGACTGCAACAACTAATGAAGGTTATTTGGTGAAATGCACTTTTGCATCTTGGGCAACTATGAACAAGTCCTCCCCCAAAATCTATGAAAACCCAGATTCAGTTTTCTCCTGACTTTCATCACAGAACCCAATGTTTAACTACAACACTTTCTACTGCAAAGGGAAACATTTCTTATTCTTTCCTTCTGTGTAACTGCAAAATCTGCAAGTCTTCAGCCACTGTCTTTTCAAACTACCCTGTTTGGATAATTATTTTTTCCTACACATGGGACAAAAAAATGGCATTTCTAAACGTTCTGTTCAACTTTGTTTGGACCAAATAACATTAATGGCAGACAAGAACTAAAGCTACATTAAGTTTCTGAAGTGACATGGAAAACTGAGAAGCGTCCAAAGTTAGCTTTTCAGGGTTTCTATGACTGGTCCAAACACAATAATCTGCAGGTCTACAGTACTTCTTTAGAAGTATTTTCAGGGAAATTAGCAGGGACTGAAACATTCCAGAAATCAGTTCAGCCCCACTCATCCCCCATTAGCAAACACTGTGCTGGGAAACATTTAATTTCAGCAAAAACATGGCCAAAGATGTAGAAAACGTACAGCAGTTTCCCTCAGAAAGCTTTGGAGAGCATTGAACTCTGTGGCTCTGTATCAAATAACAAAGTACAGAGATTCACCTTGAATAAAAAAATCTTAAGGCATGCTGGGTCAGGTATATTGCTACACCTATAACCAACATCAACAGCCAGGACACACAAGACTTGAGACTTCAGACACCAATCTACACATTTTATGTTTCTTTTCTTTGGTTTTTCACTGTAAGCTCTCACGCATGGCCTCCCACTCCTTCAGAGGATGCCATAAGGCTGTCTTAGGTGGCACTCACCAAGACACTGAATGCTGCAGCAGAACAAGGGTCTCTCCCTCCCAAACCTGCCCCAGCTGCAGCCACAACACTGCAAAGCAATCACGGCATGCACTGTCCCCAAAAGCCATGCTGTGTCAAATGAGTGGAGGAAGATTTGCTGCACACAATGTAACTATCTTTCCGGTGGTGTTTACAAGAGAAGGAAGAGGGGAGTAAGGTAATAAGGGAGAAGGGAGAGAGAGACCTTCAGGTTCTTAAAGAGCAATACCCTCTCTAATTGGTTCAGGGCTTTGGGCTGTTCCCCACTACTTAGCTCCAGTTTGTTGAGGAGACATGAAGAAATCTGTGAAAGATAGGCAAATGCATGGTTTAAACAATGCAAAATAAACCCAAGGAGAAGAATAACCTGGCAGAGTGCAAGGCTGCAGGGCAGACTCCTGGCATGCACAGCAAAGAGACAGCATGAGGAACTGCACAGGACGCAAGACAGAGCATCACTTAAACCGAGCTGGGAGCAGCCATCACTCGGTAAGGATAGAGCAGCCTTCCTAAATTCAGTCACCTTCACTTTATACCTTCTGTACACAGACCATGGCAAAGTCTCATACCTGCGGTACATAAGCCTGATCTCTTTTAGCTTTCCTTAGGCCAGTCTACCATCATAAATCCTGTAACTGTTCTCCCACAGCAAGGGAAAACACACAGTCATTACATTAATATGCAAGAAGCCCCAGGCTAGTTTCAGATTCCTACAGCTAAGCATTCAGTCTCTCAAAGCACTACTATATTGGCTCTGAAATGTATATTTACCCTGTGTTGCCCCTTTTCTCAACTCATTAAAATAAAAACAGAGTGAAAGTTACAGAAAGTATATTCAGCATGAAGTTCAAAGCTGGTTATTTCTTCTCTAGCACTCTTCTTCCCATTCTCTTGCTTTCAGCAGTAGAATCCTTTATTGACATTCTTCATATGGAAGATAAACAATACAGAAGTAGATATGGAGTTCCTCAAGAGGACCTCCCTTCACCTAAGAAATTATTACATTAATAATCATATAAGGTCACATCATGGTATTTTGAAGTACTGAATCCAGCTGCTAAAAGACAGCAAATAACTAGACAATGTCACCATCAGGTCCCATAATTTGCTGGGGTTTTCTAGCCCACAGCAGCTGATGGCTGTTCCCAGAATCCAGACTGTCTCATTTAGGCAGCATTATCATTAACAAGATTTGCTAGTGAGCTTAATACCACAGAATTAATGAAGCTATGTCCATTTACGCGGTTAAACATGCTCTTTCAGTGAACTAAGGACTTGCAGGAACAACAAAATACAAGTGTGAAAACAAACAATATAGAGATGAGCGCAAGCCCAAGACACGAGCTGAACAGTCAACACAGTGCTGAGTCTTACCTTCTTTATGTTCGCTCCCATATAGCTTTTAGGCTCTTCTTTAAACTGAGGCAACCTGAAATACAAAGAACAAGCCAAAATACATAAACTTACTCGTGTTAACAAAAAGGGGAAAGGCTAGTCTTTCCAGTCATGCTGCAGATACTAGAAAACCCAAATTAGGTCTTCTCCACAAAGAGATACTCCTAATTTCTTTTCCTGACAAAATCTGTTGAGGGTAAAAACAACATACAAGTACAGACAAGAGGTACTTTGCATGCTATTACTACTAATGGCAGTTTTTTCTATATTGATTTTCACATCATTTAAGTACAATTTATTTTCCTTCAGTGTAACTTTTCAGCAGCGGCCTAATTATATTTGTTCAAAACAGGTTTCTCTGATGCTGCTAAAAACAGCTGCTGAGCCAGTGTCATTCACACCAGGACTCTTGCAGGTGTACATGTCATTACTACTCATGGCAATTCTTTTCTTTGAGTTTGTAGAGACCCCAGTAGTTATCTTCAGTTCTGCATGATATAAACACAACTGTGGTGGACAGCGGATGTAAGTTTAAGCAGAATGCTTTGAGATAAACAGTTCTCATCTCAGAATGACATAGACTGCTCTCAAATGTGCTACCAAGTGATGACTCATATAGCTCTAAAATTCCACATGCCCTGCTCTCCCTTCTGTTCCTTTACTACACTCCTATCTTTACTTGCTGAGGGAAAAAAAAAGCCTTGGAGCACAGTTTCGGCTGTTTCGTTTTCTGAAAAGCAAGATGACCAAACCATCCTTACAGTTGCTGCCTTTGCCTTACTTCTCTATCCCAATGTCCACAGACACAGACGGTGGTAGTGCCTCCAAGCCTTATCAGGAAGGACAGAGGAGAGGATGCACAGTAATGTATAAGCACTAAGTGACATTTACATATGCACATTGAGAAAACGTAATGTGGTCTCTCCTCTTTGAAGAGATTGATTCTGACTCTGCCCCACATTCATCCAATGTACCTCATGATGTAGGACCAAAAATTGAAATCCCACTGGAACTGAGTGTGACAATGGGGAAAAAACCCACAATGTGACTTTTTCAGAAGCTGTCAGTTTTACTACAATCCTGTTCTCCTGAAAGTATTTCTATATCTGCACATCTCCTTTTTACAATACCCAAAGTCCATGATTACTCCACTACCTGGAGAAACAGTTATGAAGTTAAATAACTTAGTTGAGTTTAAAATAAGTAATCTTAATGACCTGAAGGGTGCTGAAAAGGGCAGATTATTTGTCCAGGACACATGATTTCAAGAGTTTAAAACTCTCTTTGATATGCGAGGTCAAAGTTCTCAGCTTGAAATTAACATGTGGCTATTCAACACCATTTCTATTCTCCCTGCTGAAGAGAGCCACATTTTTTAGAGCACATTTTTTTTTTCAGTGAAGTTTGCATTCTCGGTCCTCAAACTGGCTCTCTATCCTAAAGCTCTTCATTACTTGGCTGTCCATCTCTCCTCAAGTGACACCTTAAACCAGGCAACCTTCCCTACCTCTGTCTCCCTGCAATCTGACAGGGTCAGCCCAAGAGAAAAGTGCCAAATCCTTCATCCCCTTCCACCTCTAAATAATGACCATTTTGGATGATTTTTTTGAGGGCCCTTAAGTGGAAGTGTGGAATCTTTCTGTCCTTAGAGGGCCATCTTGGCAATGCTGAGGCAAACACAAGCAGGTTTACCTTGTGAAGAGCAGCTGCACCATGTCGACCAGAGTGTGCTCTGCAGATTTTCTCAATAACTCTGCGAAGACAAAAACAAATAACACAGGTGTCATTACTCAGTGTGATATTATCAAGAGGCTTCTTCAAGCAGACTCCCCTCCGAGTCTTGTTTACAGAGATTACGGCAAATTTATTAAAACCAGCTCCAACACCGCATTGCTGCAAATGGTCACGGCATCACACGGTGGCGCCACACAGCTGGGGAAAAGAGCGGTCCAAAGTTGTACCGAGAACGCCTAACTAATTTTCCAGGAAGTTGTAGAAAGACACAATAATATAAGGCTCAGCAACTTTCCCTGGATGCACCTTCTACCACAGAACTAGTTAATGCTGAGGAAACCCGATCATTTCTTAACTGCACAAGTATAAGCAAACCTACCGCTGAGTCTCATTTCGAAGCATATGCGGAAACAGGACTGCATGATCTCACACACGGATTCGTTGGTGAGGTGGGCTCCTACTGGAGTGAGCAGCAAGGTCCTCAGCACCTGTGAAGAACAGCACCAGTATGTACCACAGTACAACAACACTTGCATGCTTTTCCAAGAGAAGGCTGGCTTCCTCAAGAAACACTGCCCTGAGCAGAAAACCTAAGGGTTCTTCGGGAGTCATTTTAAACTGAATGCTGTGCACAAGAAGCCCATTAAGACAATGATTTTCCAACCCACTTAGCCCAGTATGCTGCACACTACTCAATATTTAAATTCAGGAACTAAGTATCTGCTTAAAAGTACATAGACCAAAGAAGTGTACAGTTCACAGGTTTGTCCCTACAAAGAATTTTTCTCAAAAATAAATTTGAGAGCACCATATGCTTAATTTACTCCCTACTAACACAAGACATGCACAAGGTAGGACTATGAACACCACCACATTATCAAAGCCCCTAATTTTAAAATCATTGCTTTTAATTATTTTCATTTGGAAAAGCTTTTACCACAGGTATATGAGCCATCTGTTTAAAAATAAAGTCTGTCACTAAGCTCCTACAGAGTCAAAACATCGCTCCCTCCTCTTCATCTCCATGTAACAGGATATGTTCCACAACAGGCAGCAACCATTATGGTAATTACAATTTCTCTCCACTTACCTGTAGGATTTTCATCAAGACAACCTCATCACTTGCATGATCTGTGCCCACGAATCGGGCATGAGTGACTGCATCTGCCATGTTCTCCATCCCCTCTGCTGTGCCCTCATGGCTGGGATCTGAGTAACAGAATAAAAAATTGTGACAGGGAACTGCCACCTACATCTTACCACCTCTGTGGGGAGACATCTACACAGAGATACTGTGTGGCCTTCTGCTTTCCTAATTTGTGTGACTTGAAGGGAGTTGACTCCACAAGTGCAGAAGTCACCTCTGAGTAGCAGAAAAGTTTTGTAACTGGGAGCTTTCAGAAAGATTTTATCAAGAGTCTATTTACATTTGCACGAAAATGTAACCTACCAAAGAAATAATTACAATTCAGTTGTTACTGGCTCTGTATGTTATCAGATGTTAACTTTTAAGATTGTGTCCTGTTGCCTACAATATACCACAATCAACTGTTAAATGCTTTCAGTTCCGCCTTGGGAATAAAGAAAAAAATAGCACTTAAACTTAGGGAACCTAAAAATTACTCTCATGAGGAGAAAATACCAAACAGGTTTCACTAGACTGAGAAGGAAAAATTGTTTCTTGTTCTACATCCCTCCCAAGGAATAGGAGCCGGAAAGGAGTGGACCAGTAGCTTTCCCCAGAGAAAACAGCAGACAGACACAATCACAGTTTAGATATTGGAGTTGCAGGCCTCTTGCTTCAATCACTCATCAAGGCCCCTTCTCTCCATTTCAGTCTTCTGTAGCTACAAACAATGGTGCAATTGAGAGAATATTTAGGATGAGATTGTTGTTAGTAACCATATCTTGTGCTACATTACAGTGGCTTCAAAAAAGCTGCCTCTGATTTCATTCTCACTTACACAATATGGCACAGAGCAAAAATCTTGATACCCTCCTACCTAAACAGTCATTAGGCTAGAAAGGAGACAACCTAAACACTGGTTAATATCTCATTAATTAGCAATGGGGCCTATTGAATTCCAGCAAGAATAAAGCTGACAGAGTAACCAAGCAAGAGCTTGTATACTTTGCAGGGAAGCTTTGTAAACTCCCTTTGCTACTCCAGTAACATTCACACCTAGGAAGGGCTAAGCACTAGTTATTAAAGAAAACTGTCCTTACTGTGGTCCAAAGCCAGCAGCATCCAACAGTGCTGTGAGGATTCTGAGGGGCTGCAGGATAAAAAACTTGTAATAGTTGCATAAAACTGAAACGGCATCACTGTCCTTCAGAATCCCAAAATCTGCATTGGACCAGCACCTTGCCTTTGACATCTCTTACACGTCCCTATTAAGAGGAGAGAGTGTGCCTACTTTTGACATAGTTCACACACACGCCTGTGCGCACAGATCTTGCACAGAGTGAATTCCTTTCCTGGTTTGCTAGGCAAATCTCACTGACCTATCAAGGGGTCTGTTCTAACACCAATCCATCATTTTTTACCTCGTTCTGCAGCAGTACCCAATAGGATACCAAACTCTGATACGGGGAAGCATTAGGTAAGAGGCCTGGCTGTTAAAGGTAGTTCTCTGTGTACCTTCAAAAATGGCTTATAATCCAGTTAGAAGCTACCACTCTTCTACAGGAGGCAATAAAATCAGACATATGCTGGTGTATCATACACATTCATAAATGGAAATAATAGCTTAAACCACCACTTGTGATGTGGGATCAGTCTGAATTGTCTTAATTAAATTAGGCAAAGACCACTGGTGTTACAATGCCAGTACCTATGTTAGCATTACTGTTAACCAGACTCAAAACTACAGTGGAAAGCAGCCAAGTGGGATTCAAGAGGAAAAAGCCACTTGCTACAGAAAAGGCTACCCCAGGCAGAACACACAGATTCACTCCACTGTCACCTCTTCTAGTAGATGTGAACTGCTCTAAGATTAGGGATACATTTATTTATAATTACGGATAAATAGTATGTGTGAAAAGGAAACACAAGCAAGTCATGCATACGCTTCTTTAATAGATGTGTGAGTATTGCTTCACTCTTCTATCCCCTACCTTCAACACCTCTCTCCCAACACACATCACGCCTGACTACTTCAGTTCTGGCTCCCTGCAACAGCACTACAAATTCACGTCAATTTATAAAGCCTCCTGAGTTCAATTAAAAGCACAGATACTTCTACTTTGCAGAAACAAGATACAGAAAAAAAACAACCCGCTTCTTTGTTCCCTTGTGACAAAACAGTACAGAAGGATGTGTCGACGCCTGCTCAGAATCACTAACAAAAAGAAGTTTGTGTGAGCAAAACACCAGTTTGAAAATTGCTACCTACGATGTAAAGATCTAGAGACTCCATCTAGATACACACATTTCATATGTCTTACAACAGGTGGGCAAATGAACAAACAGAAATCAGAAAATCCATGCTCTGGGAAAGCCAGAAGCCTGCCCTGCAACACCTTTAATGGAATTAAATCACCAATAAGCTTTAAACTCTGAACAGCAAGTCCTCTCACTGGAATCTGAGCAATTGCTACTTACAGATATGTAGTTTTCAGGAATATCAGGAAAAGCTAACTTTAGAAATGGAGACAGATGCTGCTGTGGACACACTGTGGTAATAAAAAGAGCACATACCTTTTCTGAGGAAAATACAGAAAAACTCAATTCTGAAATTTAGCCACTAGTCTTCCTATAGCTAATGTTTGAATTCATCAAATAGGCTGACAGCTCACCAGCTACTGCAAAACTGCTGAGCAAGGAAATAACTGATCTGAGGGACAAAAATCGGTGGGAGTTTAGTATTGTCACACAGTTTTCTAGTACTTTAAAAGTCACTATGCAATTTATCAACTATGACTTCTGTAGAAGCAGTACTTAGAGAAGAAGATAATCACTGTAAGGATAACTGTTCTTACTAAAATACACACATGGTGAATATCAAGTCATTTTATCTAACTGAGCTGTGACTGCACACTATACCCTTACTGAATTTGCAATTCAGACTACTAGAGATGAGACGTCTCAAAGTCTACTCAAGAATTACTCTTTTCTAACTGGTTTTAAAACATACTCTTCAGCAATACTGGCCTAAAAAGGAGACATAACCACCTGCTGACATGTGACAGAATTAGAAAAACAATGAGACTGCAAAAGGATTAGCAATGAAATACTTTGGAAATGGGAAATAAAAGCTATTTTAAACAAAGATATTTATCAGAGGAGTTTGGCCCTTTCGCTACACCCTGGCTTTCGACTCAGTGTGTCCAGCAAAATCCAACCACTCAAAGAACAGACAGAGCTAATGTCACATTTTGAAAAGTGCTGGTTTCACCTGTCATTTATGCAGCCCCGAAATGCACCACAAGTATCTGACACACTGCAATTTCCCCACTGTGCCAGCGTCCTTCTCTCTTGTTCTCTCTTGTAAAGTTTGAAACAGATTTGTATATTAAAAACAGTTTTAAGCTATTCCTATCTTTATGTAAACAGTCTTTAGACTACCTTTAGTCTCATATTACCAAAAGAAATTATAAGACCAAAAAGTTTTAATTTAACAACACAACCCTAGCCAGATGTTCAGTCGGCACCACTAATCCCAGCCTCCCTGGTATTGGAGCAGCACAAAGGACAAGTCTGCTTTGAATGTCACCTGAAGCAACAATGAAGGTCTTAGATTACAGGTCCTGTTCCACAAAAACAGTCAGAGAGAGTTTCCACCATCTACTACAAAGACATACAGTCATCAACAGTTACAGGGATGCACCTTTGCTGGAGTGACCCATTTAATGTTCTAAACAACAAACAGACAGAGAAAGGTTACAAATTTTAACCATATTTTTTCCTGGTTTTGCCTCAAATCAAGTATTTATGGTCAGTTGCCTATGTAGACATTTGCCTGGACATGTGATACAAGCCTGATTTTCTGATCCCACACAGATCATAAAAGTCCAGACAAAAAGTCAATCCCTCATTCTAATGATGGAAGTCACATATTTTGCATTATTGCTTAACTTTTCAAAGGCACCTGTTTTACAGGCCTATTTGTTAAGATATCTTCATTGTCCTTGGAAGTTATGTCACTATTGCATCATACTAGTTTTATTTTTGCCATTTAATTACATAAAGTACTGTTCACTAATTGATGTCTTAATACGCAAAATTTTCATCCAACTCTAAAATTTTTCCTGCAAGTCTCCATTTTTGCTCATTTTAATTCTGTGTCTTTCACACAAAAGTGGTTCCACCTACATAAAGCCCTTTCTTCATGCTATCTCCAAAGAATGAAATATTTAAAACAATAGTACCAAAAACTCAACAGTGTTTACTTACAATGTAAGGGACAAAAAAAAGAGAGAGAAAAATCCAAATTTGGGGGGGAAAGGAATACTGGTAAAATGATTTTCTTCAAATGAGACTACATATAAACAAACATGGATAACAACTTTTGTAATTCACACAGGTATGATCAGAAATTACTAACAGAACTTACAGAGAAAAATCGAGCACCACTAACACCAGGATGACACATTGATGGCAGACAGAAAGCCAGCTAATGTGTTACAAGGCAGCTGAGCCATGGGAACTGACTGCATGAGTATTATTAGTCTTTCACAGATACAAAGGAGAATGTGCAAATTTGAAGTCTGGGCAGCAGCAAAACTGTCTCTGCCATGACACTTGCGGCAAGTGAAGAGTCCTGGCACACCACTGGACAAGGTCTGGGACCAGGCAAAAAAACATCCTCACTGTAGAGCAGAAATATTAGTCCACAAACTAAATGAATCCTACTGTGTTTCTGTATAACACTGTAATCCAAGCTGGTATTCTCCCCTCCCTGTCCCTTTTGCTCACATGGCATTAAAAAGCAGCTGGTGCCCACCACGGTCCTGCAGCAGGCCATAAGCACACACAGCAGTCAGGGCAGACAAGAAACTTTGGCTTCATCTCCAGACATTCTGTAGCAAAATGAAAGATCAGCCAGGAGGATATTAAGAAACTGCAGATGCCTATTTCCCCCATGGTAATGACAATTTTGGTATTTCCCCAATCTCCGCATTAAGACTACAAGCATGTATCCTGGCCAAAGACACAACTCACGGAGATAGATTTGGCTGGCATTTTGGTAAATCCCAGGAAGTCACATAACATACCTATTAGTGCATATGAGAGGAACTTATTCACAGAGGTGAGCGCCAATCCAGTTATGGGGCCTGTAGTGTCTTCAGACCGGATTACTTCCAGAAAAGGCCGAAGAAAGACATTGGGTTCAATTTCAGACAGCTCTGTAAAAAAAAATAAAGAGACATTAAATTAGACTTGATGCACTAGGATTGATTTTCTCTTTAAGAATCTACAGCAAGTTTCATCTCAGAGGAAAAAGGCCTGCTCTAGCTTACTGTCAGAAGACTGGTGGGAAGGTCAGGGCTGCTTTTAAATAAATACACACACAAACACATGTATATATGTATATACATTTTAAAAGCAATGCCTTGTATCAGTTTCTTATGATTTCAAAACAGCCTTCTGGAGCCTTCTCAAATCTGACTGTAAGAACACTCTGTAAATGCCACAGAGGCCACTGCTGCCTAAATTTTACTTAAATTTATTGGGAGATACAGCTGCCATTTCCTATTAGTCCTGGAATTGTGTGATCTCATGAATCATCCCTGTCCCACCTTCTGCCACTTCTGTAACATCCTACTACAGATACAGCCCCATGCTAATTGCATGCAAAGTAGAAATCAACCACCAGGTTAGTCAGATTTCTTTCAGTAGTCTGAATACAAACTGCATTTCTGCAACACTAAATGTTTGCTTGGCAGAGAAAAACCTCATAAAATTAACTAATTTAGAAACTCTTCTGTCTTGTCCTCACAATACCTGCATAAGCCTCTCAAGCAAAGCAGTAAAAAGGACACTCTTTTCTACTTCCTGCTTTGGCCAACAAGGATCCCCTCTGCAGCACAAGAAAGCAAATGCACTGAGCTACTGAAATACAGAAAAAACAACTAATAAGCTTCCTAAACTTTCCAAGATGATCCAGGGATGCTTTGGGAATGAAAAAGAAATACAGAAGAGAATAACCAGAACCAGGGAAACTGACCAAAGAAAAAACAAACTAAAAAACCAAACTAAAACAAAAACTCTACCAAACCAAACAAAACACATGGAATCAAGACAAGTGGAACCTTGAGGGAGATTTAGGAGAAAAAGCATTAAAAAGCAGGTGAAGAGAACCACAACACAGCCAGTACACAGGCACGGAAGAATGCATTAAAAGTAGCTTGGATAATTCTGAGACCAGAAATATTTAAGTACAACACTTGTCTCAACTTGCTGAAACGTACTTTTTATTCCTAAAAAAAGTTAGCAAGTCTACTGGCTAACAGTGTCACAGGATCACTTGCATTTATATCCCAGATAATCAAATATTGCACTTATCTGTCATACGAACTTCTTTGAGGCAGGGGAGAAAAAAAGACTGTAATTCCTGAATCCTTAGACAAGCTGCTGCTTTCCTATCTACCGACATAATTCAATTATTTCACTGAGAAAAAGAAAAGAGATCTTATTTCTAAGACAAGATAAATTTCATTTTATAAGAGTTCCAATAGAAAAGCCCTAAGTATCAAATTAAAAAGCCTATCAAAAAGTATGCTAACGTTAAGAGTGACAAATTGTGGTAAGGAAGCAAAGGATGAAGAACAGTGCAGGAGTTTTTGGTTTAACTAGTTAAGAGCACAGAGAAGAACGTCAAAGTGCCTTTAACTAATGAAAAAACTGCAATCAAAAAAAGGGATGCAATCTCTTACCATTCAGCCACCAGTTCAAATAAGGCCAACGCCACTAACTTGTGAGAGGTTAAAAGGAACCTGATGATTCAATCATTTTGGCTTAAGAACAATTCCCCCAATTTGTCAGATAATATCCTGGTGTGACATTACAATTGTGTCACCTCTCAATAGCTCATGGACATGAAGAGGATCATAAGACATTTTTTCATGGATGTTATTTAAGTGTGCTTTAGAGAACACTCGTCTGGTTACAACCACTTGGACAATATTAAATATAGTAAGACTACCAGGGGTCAAAACTCAAGCCTTCTTCTCCAAAACTGATCTTTTCTATAGAAGAACAGACCGTAATACTGTCAATTTCTCCAGCCTCCTTCAAACCAGTGAGTCCAAGCATGAAAAGCTGCACCTTAATTAGTACAAAAATGGGATGTCAGCAGATGTACATCACTACATGCCTAGATTGAGACAATGAAAACAAACTTGCTAGCAGAGGATGTAGAAGGTACCACAATATCTATTAATACATTTTTGGGGACAACAGATACTTTTTTACATGAGGAGGGGGAGTTTCAGGGTTTTCGTTTCAATAGAGTTGTGAATCTTGATGTAGTTAAAGATTAGAGTCCCCTGCAGTATAACTGAAATTCCCAACTTACATGAAGACCACAAAACAGCTTGTCATAATTAGGATTTAACTTATGCATATACTGTTGATTACACAGCAACTCTGGCCAGCTTTCCCGATATTCAGAGATTCCAGCTTTTATGGTAACACAGCATTTTACATTAAGCTTGCTGAAACTGACTGTGTATGCTGTGAAGCCATTTAGACTGGATAGCTGGTGCTGTTATTGCAAAAAAAAAAAAAAAAAAATCTAGACAAGAGTAGTGTGTTTTTAGTGCAGGACTCGCCCACTAAAGGACTACTGTCTGAAAGACCTACATTTCAGTGAAACACCAATCACACTGCTAATTGCTTGCATCTGAAGAGTATTCACTTAATTACTACAATGAGCTCTTCTTACCAGAAGGGTTTTCAGGTACAGAGGATTTACAGCGGTCACAAGCTCCCTTTTCAAAGCAGAACTTAATCTCGGTAGTGGTGCTCGCTTCAACAGGAAGTTTGGGAGCACAGAAAAAACACTCATACTGTAGCTATTCTTGCTGTATCCTGTCTTTAAACAGGTTCTCACACCGGCTGAAGAAGGTTCAGTTTCTGAAACGGGCACTAAAACTACCTGAAAATTTTTAACCAAGTCACAATTTTGCAAACAAGCCAGTAAATCAAAAAGAAATCCTTTTCTTTTAACTGAGTCCTGCTGAGCTCATTGAAGTTAGTTCAGTAGCTCTTTCCCTACGTTTTCTTAGCCTTGTACACTGAACATGGCAGTGCCTGGACAGAATCTGCCAGACCCTTTGGATCAATAACTGCAAGGTGCACTCTATACTAGCTTTTCTACTATAGCTTAAGTTTAATCTAAGCACAGAACTGATTAGCACTCTTTTCACAATACTTTAATAGAGTGGAACCATAGCCTTTAGAGGGAATCGTTCTGCCTGGCAGCTAAAACTTCATAAAAGAGAAGCCTTGCTTCTCTTACCTGAATGTAAGAGTAATGCTGTCTCTCCTGAAAATACCTAAGAATCTCAGAAAATACAATAAAATCAATTATCACTTTAATAATTCCTTTGACAAAACTAAGGCTATTTAAGGTAAATATTAAATGTTTGGAGGGATATACTCAAACTTTTATAACAACATTCAAAAAAAAAGGGGGGGGGGGAAAAACCACCACCACCACCAACAACAACAAAACAGCTCTGAATTTTCAGCTTTGGTTCTTGCTCTGCCAGATTCAGGTTCAGGCATCACAAGGGAGGAAACTGGGAAACTGTAACCAGTGACAGAACTTAGAATTGCTGATACAGAGGTTTCTCTAAGTATTTTTTTCTAGCGAGAGACATTTCTCAGCATTTGTACTAGAAAATACAGGATAGTTCTTTGCTTAGATAACCACTTTCAACTCTGGGGAAAAAAAAACCCCAAACAAACAAAAAAACCACCTGAAAACCCACGCACCCTGCAAGCATGATTTCAGCCAAGGTTACTACAAGGGGAAAAACTGAACATCTACAAGGAGAACAAAATTTGACACGGGACTCTTAGAAGTTGCCTTTCTTTGCAATTTACTCAAAGCTAGGGGAAAATTATAATAAAACATGATTTGGTCTTACATGAAGAGCCTGATCTGCTTTGGGGACCAGCTGAAAAGCACTTTCAATTCTTTTCACACAAGTCTCCAATGAAATTTCAGGGAAGCAAGCAGAGACAAGCATCAGCAGAGCACCCAGAAATGCCCAGTTAGCCCAAAGCAGGACATGGAGGTTAAGAAGGGAAAGAGTATCTTAAGTAAGCCAACTTTCAGAGGCTGGCTGTTTTAATGAGGACAGAATTTCTTTGAGACCACAGTGTTTTCCTTCATTCATCCTATGGATTATTTGCACTTAGACACACATCTATAGAGATATTTAAACAACTAATTCATGTTTAAGCATCTAACTCCCATTTCAGCAATCCCTTCCAGCCTTTCTGGCACTTCAGCAAACAAGCTGCATCAGACCTCTGGCATCCCCTTTCTCCTGAAGAACAGGAGCAGGTCCCACTCGGAAGAGTTTTCTTATTGTTAGCACACTGTTGGCACATTCCTGATCTAAAACGCTCACATAAGCTGCTTTCTCTGGCAGTTCAACTCTTCACTCCTGACTGACTCTTATTAGGATTGGCTATGCGTTCCGAATCAGAGTAAATGAGCAAGAAAAAATTGTTTATGACAAGTTATATCAACATCATTTGTCCCGAGGACAGGCAACTGCAACCCAAACCACATGACCTGGACTCCTCTTATGCAGCAGCTGTTGGCCTTTGACGCCCAGCCTTCAGAAAGGCTGTCTCAGTTGTATCCCACGCACCTCTCCAGCGCAGACAAGCAATGCTTCAAGCATGTGCTATTACATTCCCTGCTTACATATTGAACAGCAAAATGAACAAGCACTGTTTTTTCTTAAGGTAAGAAAAAGACAAAAATAACACTGTAACAGAATAGAAATCCAGCTCTTCAGGACTCTTCGGGCTCAATGAGTTTATGTCACAGCAAACTGAGGTACCAGCAAGTGCTTCCTGGCTCACCCTCAAAGCCCTTTCTGCAAACACTGCCATTCTGGCCTACATGATAGGCACTTTACTCTCTGATCATCCAACAAACACCAAAACATTTTGTCTTTTCCTCCAAGGGTGAGAAGTCCCTGCAGTCTGTCTCAGCAAGTCAGTGTGACTAACTTACAAGAAAAAAGGACAAAATTGTACTTGCCCTTTAAAACTGTCTACAATACTCTTCATATTTGCAAAAACATTTTAACTCCTGGAATAAGTACTGGCTTAATCTCAGCCAGGTTCAAATGCAGGATCACAGGGAAAGGAGAAATTCATTTAAGTTAGTCCTGTGATAATCTCTAAATTAACCAGCAGATAAGCAAATCCAGCAAACAGAACTACAGTAAGTTAACCTGCTAAAAATGTGGAAAGCTTCAATTTGCTTTACACAGAGTTGACTAGGTAACAGGCATAGAACAGTATATGCATATTGGCTCTAGGTGCCTAGCAAAACTACAATTAGAGGAGCTCTACAGCTGATGAATCATTGAGGAGTATGTTTTTCACCACTCCGAAAACAGATTGAAGGGAGCACATGCCACCTTGCACCTGCAATAGAAGACACACCCTGACTTCTTCTAGGTAGCAAATTTAGTCTGCCATTTAACCTCAGTCAATGACAGCCAATTCATATCGGGTAACAAGAGTGAAAAAGCCAAGCTAGATGACCCTGAATGTATGTTCCCCTCTGTACAGCCCTGGTTACAGTGATTCAAGTGAAAAGAATCCTTTACCACTGCTCCCCTACTAGGGTTTTTTGTTGTTGTTTTCGTCTTGTTTTTCTTGCAAGTTCTAGACCAGCCCTTGCAACTTAGTGCAATGCATGGCACATTTGTAAAGATTTTCTGACCTGAAAGGAGTACGGATGGGTACATATATAGTCTGACCTAGCAGCTAATGCGCCAAGAGAAACCTCAAGTTCTACCTCCTGAAAACTATGATATCAATATTTATTAAACTTATAAACAAGAGGTCATCAAAAAGTTGCCACCAGACATTGCACCCAGGTTCCCCAAAGAATCATTGTCTTATCCCAATCTGAGCTCTTAATAGATGAAGAGAACAGGATTCTGCCAGGTAGGGGGGAAGCTGAGGAGACCAAAGCTTACATCCTAGTTTCCAAAACACATAAACGCTGTAGACTATTTGAAAAGGATGTGGGGACTGCACAAAACAGGCAGAGGTATCATGGGGATGTGTGTAAGCTCCGTGTATCTCTGCAATCAACACTTCACTACAGTAAGTGATATCAAAAGCTTTATATATGAGAGAAGTAAGCATAGACCGCAAATCAAGGATATTCAAGCCAATGAAGAAGTGTGAATTAACTTCGATCCTTTTTAGTAAGTGTGTAAAATATACTCTTCAAAGTCAACGCCCTCTGAATTAAGGTGATCATTCAGGGGCCCAGGCCCACCATATCAAGAGGGAAACAGTGCCATTCACAGCCACACTTGAATGCAAGGCTAGAATTACAAATGCAGTTTGACAAGGGGAACCCAGAGCTGTCAAGTCTGTTCTGTTTGCTTAATTTCATTACAATGGCACAAATGCTTTCATTTGTCACACTCCAGTTTCATGTGTTTATCTCCCTTTCATTAAACATGAGTTTTACAAATGATTGTTCCATAGTGCCAAGATCTCAAGCACCCCTCAGAACTGAGATTTTTATTTTAGGGAAGGATGACAGAATGCATACTGAGCATTTGACTCTTCACATCCTCTGGTTAGGGCAGCATAAACTCAACTGAACACTGTCTCCTCTAGGAATTATTTACATCTACTAGCGAAGCAGAAGCACTGACAGTGCCACCAGTGCTAGCCATTAGTAATTCAAGTTTTCATCTGATGCCATGCTTCAAATTCCACTGTTCTGACTGACATTAAAAAATCCCTGAGCATTTTTTCATAAGCAGGTAACCTAGAGTATCTTCAGCCAAAACTATGCTGTAAAATTCAGCTATCTCTCCACTGTTACTTTAAGTGCTTTTCATTCAGTTGTAATATTCTGTTCTAGAGTGATATTACAAGAAGATATTCACTTCAGTCACAAGGAAAGCAAATGCCATCAAATAGGAAGTACAGAGCTACACAAGGGGCATGCTTTCATGGCTGCTGTTTGGATGGACCTAAAACTACAGAAACACTTTCTTGCTTTGTCTTGAATTTTTAACAGCAGTCATGCAGATTGCTGAGTGTTGGGATAAGAGGTTATTTCAAAAACTGAAGTTATTTAACTCTGTCCTTAATTCTTAGCACTGAGGAGACAGCAGAGAAGGGCATAAATGCATCTTGACAAACTTTTTCCACGCTACGGTTGGCACGTATTCATCAGAAGTTATATTCAAAAGACTTTTTCAAAACAAGAATAGCTCTAAAAGCGAATGGAGGGGTAATCAAGCATAGTAACGTTGAAGGCAATCAGGAGAAGACCTTCTACAAACCTAGAGTATTCCCTTCCATCTTGTGACCTGAATACTTCTGAAAGGACATGACTAATTCAGATGAAAGGCAACAAATCAATTAACTGTACATAGTAAAAGCCTACTGTCTCCAAACTGGTCTCTCATGAATGTTTTTTGCCAGTATGAAACGTAGTAAGTGTAATGTCAATGCTAATCCATCCTTGTTTTCACGAAACCTTTCCTCCTACATCATAGCAGAGAATGAACACTAGAGCACCACTTGATTATGCTAGAGCATTTCACAGTAAAATTACATACATATTATAGAAATAAGCAAATCCAAAATTACTTACATAATTTTATTATCTCACAGGGAGGTTGATGGCTCTCAGGGAAAGGAGATGGGGGAATACAGCTGACCTGAGCCTCTGCCAGGTTCTGGAATATACAATTCTTGTGGCTTTTACAGACAGACGCAGGCTCTAAACTGCTAATGTCAGTTGTAATGGCTCATAATTCTGATCCAGAAAAGCAAGACTTGATGGCTCTACAAAAACTGATTTTAGATCTAATTCCTTTCTGAAGGCTTTTTTTCCCCGTATGTGTGGAAGTTACTTAACATGAAGCTCTGAACAGCTTTCAGGGGAGAAAAATCAACCTTCCCATACACTTACAATGAAAAAGTCCTTCCGTGAGCTAAATCACAACAAATTTCTCTGGAAGTTTACCGTCTATTCTTAAATAATAAAAACCAAAAAACCAAATCCATCCCATTAAAAACAATGAGAGCTAAATGAAGACAAGCATCACCTTTTGTCTCTGTTTAGAACCAAATGAAATCATTTAGAAAGATTTCTAGCAGACAATCACTATGCACATGCCAACAGCCAGCTCCTGTGATGAACTTGCACCAGCTCTGAACTTCGGAAGCAGAGGCACTCCTCCAAGCCAATGACATTAAACTCTAAATGAAATTACAAAACCAGAATAAACCAAATCAAAAAGCCACCATCCCATGACAAATTCATCTACCCTTGACCAAACGCTGATAGTTATTGATCTGCTGAGGTTGTGAATTAGGGCCAGGTTTCCCAAGGTTCCTTTCTAATACGAGGAAGAGAGCGTGGCCACTCTAACAAGACAGACCAGGCTAAATGAAACCTATGGGGAATTGCACACTACCAAGTCCAGAGGATGGACTGATCCGTTCATCTTACTGACAGCACAAGTTTGATGTATGTCAAGTTTAAGCACTCTTTTTACTCTCTAAAAGGAATTGGAACAAGTTTAGAAAGAGCAATTAGGATGTGACACTCTACAGAACTCTATTCAGTCTCTGGACTTGCTTCACTGTGGTATTTCACACATCTTGCACGGTACCAGGCCCAAACTAAAAAGGCAATTTAAAAGCCCAGGAGAAATTAAAACTTCTTCCCTGGTATTTTAAAGCACAGTAATTCTCCACAGCTTTGTGTGCCTACCACACTATGAATAGAGCTCTCATTGCAAATTCACCACAAAAAATGAAAGCTTCACTATTTCTAGGAAGCTGGCGAAAAAGATTACAGTTTTATCATCAATTAGCTGTCTCGATGTTACTTAGTTCTGTTTATCCTTTCCTCAAGGGAAACCCATGAGAGTCAAGGGGAAAAATTAAAAGTAAATTGAAGAACAAAAAATCCCAAACAAACCAAGACATTTCTTAAGTTGCTGAAGAATCTAAAAAGCATCAGTGAGAAAGACAAAATCCAAAGAACGAAATGAAGAAAAGACTGATGACCCAAGAGGAAAGACAATCTTTTAATGACAAAAATCTCCCAAAGGTTTAATGTACCTTGCTGTTATGATTTACACAAATTCTTCTATTCAACCTGAACTGATCTAGGAGACATTGTTATTGCAAGACCATGTTATTATCAGAAAATAAAATTCCAAAGTGCTAATGGCAAAATACAATTGCCCAAAGCTCAAGAACCCACACTCTAGGTTACCACAGATGCAAAAAGGGAGACTCAGAGAGCAGGATGTGAAACATCATGGAGTTCTTACTTTCAAATCTGAAGGAGCAGAGAGAGAACAGAAGTAAAATGGAGAAGAGATTGGCCTGGTACTAGTCCATTTGATTACTGCCTTAAGACATTCCATTAGTAAAAAATATTAAGCAACCCTTTTTTTCCCCCCCACAGCAATAACTGAAGCAACCAGTAATCTGTGCACATACACAAGCAGAAATGCAGACCGCCTGCATTAAAAAGCAGCTCAGTTCCTACTATGATGACAACAAGTAAGTATTAAGTTCTTACAAACAGACTGGGGAAAGAAACTCATTTTTGCATACCGCAATGTGTTAGAGTGGTCTACTGATACAAGATCCTGACTGTGCATGAAAAGACACAGAAACTCGAATTTTAACATTCATTTACACTGGTGCATCTCAAGAGATCTGTGAATGCTATTCAACTTCAATAATCACCAATTAGGATATATCTTAAGATATGCATCACAGAAACAATATTATATCAGTTCCCAGCTCCATTAAATTAATTTTCTCCCAAGTCCGGGAATCATGCATCAACCGTAAAACAATAAAATGTCTGTAAAGAATCAAAATGACCTAAAAATCTCTGTGAAGAAATGAAAGGATTCCACACATTTGTAAGAAGTTAGTTGCCCTTACTGCAGCCTAGACACAGGAATTCTCTGCTAGGTGGGAGCCTATACATTATACCTGACTGCATCTGAACATGACAGTAATTCAGCCTCCAATAACACATCTCCTTAATTACTAGGGTCAGAGCATCATCTCACACAAGAGTGAAGTTTATTAACAGGTCAGAGGTGGAAAAGTACTTTTGATTCCTCTTCCGGCTGCCTGATTCAGAGGCTCTATTATACCTACTTAAACAGAATTTTTGCCTTCAGCAGAAAAAAAGTACAGGTAGTTCTGAATTATTCCTTTTCCAAACAAGACTTCACCACCGTATAGAATTGAACCTGACCTAGGCAAGATCCATAATTTATATTCTTAAACCAAAGCTAGGATTGTTTTGGTCAAACAAACTTGCGAAGAACACTTTTTTCATATGGCCTATAACATTAAATACTACTGACTTTGTTCCATTTACAATGTCTCAAAAAGCTGGTGTGAGAAAAACAAAAGAACTTTAGAATTTTCAGATTTCACATTGTGCCCTATCCATTTATCCAGGATACATTATATACATTTATCCAGGATTTTGATGTCATTTCCATCAAGAGGTCTAAATAATGCTACAATTACACTATTACACTATTACTATTTACACTACTATTTCAGAATGCACACAAGTACAGGTAAGCTATAAATGCAACTATTTCCAACAGGGTATTCTGAAACACCAGACTGTGTCAAAGTTCCCTTTGCAACACCTTTGGACAACGAACAGTTGCAGTCCAGGACAAAATTTTTCTGCTCACGTCCCTAACATTCCTAATTTAGAAAGTCCCCAAAGTTTTTCAGAGTCCATGTACTGACAGCTCATATCTCTTCTGGGTAGAATGCAAACACCAAATAAAGAATGAGGTACAGTATGGCTTGACATAAGCAACCCATGGTCCTACTCCCTCTTGCACCAGCCTTCTCCTGAAGCAGGAATTTAACAGATGACAGATGCCTGGTATCCTGAGTAGCAAGCTTGTTTAAGGAGTATGAGTAACTCCTTGGTATACAGGCCACTGGCACTACACCTTAGAAATAAATATCAGTTTATAGACTCTAAGAGAGTGCCAAATAGTCTATTGCTAATGGTTTTGATCTAGTACATGCTCATGACAGAAGAAACCACTTCTGAGTGGTTCAGAAGCTCAACTGAATGATCCTGATAAAGGCCATCACATGCTGTCCAGCAAGAGTGACCTAAAAGCAACAGCACAGTGCAAAACTTCAACTCACACAGATAAACACAGCTGTTTGTTCAAGCCGCCCATGGTTCACGCACTTAGACAGACTTCTTCAATCCCTCTCTTGTTCCCTTAGGGTACAACACAGCCTGGCTCTCAAACTGGAATACACAACACACACTGCACAGGTCAGTGGACACAACTCTGCTTTAACCTCTCACCCCTAGCATGTCTGCTACCATGACCTCTGGCATAGAACCATTATACTTCAACAGCACTTGTTCCCAAGACTTGATAAAAAGCCAAAGAGAGAAGAATTTCCTTTGGATCTTCAAGCCTAGACCTACAGAATTCGCTCTGACAGGATGTAAGCACATATACAAATAAACTGACCATCACATGGTAGCAAGGTCCTTGATCACAGATAGGCAAATCAGTCTAGTCTCAGCCTCTGCCCACTCATCTCCTCTTCATGCTCTTGGGCAAGTACTTCATCTCTGCTTCAACTCCTCACATGAAAAGGGAACACATTTGGCCTTTACTGCTCTGCCATTAGATTATCTGGAAATATTATCAAAAAATGCAGCTTCAAAAAGCAGTAACAGCAATGCAGTAAAAGCTTTCTGCCCTACCTCATGTTACCACAAAATCAAAAGTTAACTAAAACTCTTTGTTTAAAAAGCTATTTTAAGGTTGATTTTTAAGTTAGGAAAACATGACATGCATTGCATAACACTAGTTAAGATGAAAAGAATATAATTTTTCACATAGAAAACCAGTATTTGAGCTTGTGAAATATCAAGGAAATTAACAGGGGCAAACTAGAGTGACATCTAGAAACAAATTGGCAGTGCTTGGCCACTCACTTTTGGGGTGTCAGTGTTAAGGAACTTGATTAAAAAAAAAAAGGCTACCTAATTTTGAGAAGAGTTAATGAATGAGGAGAAGAAAATGCAGGTAGTTTTCTAAAAGCAGCAGTTAAATTGCTAGTAACTTCTCACACATTGTCAGAATGAAACCACTTAACACACAGCAGCATTTCATTCAGCTTTGAGGCTGGTGCTTAAAACCAGAAAGTGACTCTAGGTAACAGAAGGACTTCGAGGGCCCTTCCAAAAACATGGGATGAAATCCCAAAGCTCTGGGAGAGCAAGGCGAGCACCTGTTTTCCTGAACAGTTGATTTTTTTTATGCTGCATACTTTACACAGAAGCTGCATTATTCTGGAGAAGCTGCATTCCAGCCAAAAGTGCACAGTTAATGTTTTTTGCAGCCCCCAGCTTCCAGTGATGGATGACCATTTTATAATGAAATACTTTATGCTCAATCAACTTACAAATAACGGATGTTTTATCACAGTGAATTAAAAAGAATGTTTTTAACAAAAAAAAAAAAAAAAGAAAAGAAAAAGAAAAAAGCAACAGACAAGAGGATCAGTGGTGTGCAGAAGCAAAAGTTATTCCTGCTAAGGGTGGATAAAAACATCCAGCTGATGTTTCATTTTAACTCTTTTGCTACTCTCCAATAAGTGAAAATTATGCACAAGGTAGTATTTGCCCTGAAAAGACCTACACAATCTCTGTTCCAGACCACTGAGGCATGAGACTTTAAGGTTTCTACAAAAATTACTTGAGCCATATCTCAATTAGGTTTCCAAAAACCTAAGGGTAATAACTAAACACTGTCTGAAGATAAACCTTTCAAAATACTTTAATCTCTCGTTCCTGTTCAGCATTACCGAAACCATTCCTCAGACCAGTCCTAATCAGCTGTGGGGCTTTCTCCTCCTTCACTTCCACCTGTCAGTGCAGTATGATAACCAGAGAAGTAAATGCCCTGTACTGAAGACTATTGCAACTTCTAGACCAAGTTTTTGAACCAAACATCCAAATTCAACTGATAATCACAACTCGGATTGCTGTTATACCAAAACTGTTACTGTTGTTACACACTATAAGGTCAAGAAAGTCGAGAGCAGGGCCATATGCGAAACAACACAAGCCCTTTAAGAAGCCCACAGTTGAAGCGTTCATTTTGCCTTTTCTCCTGAACAGCACACGAAAAAGTCTCTAAGCTAGTCCAAACATGTCAGACTGCATGAGAATGAAGAGATAACCATATGCTTTTAGGAAACACCACTGTTCTAACAGGAATAAAGCAGTGCAGGAGTGCAGAAGGGTGCGAGATGCAGCAGATGCAAGCTACAACACAGGGAATCCCAATTAGATATTGTGAAAGGTGTTTTCTAAAGAAGGGTGTTCAAATACCAGAACAGTTTGCTGTACAGAGAAGCTGTAGAAGCTCCATCCCTGTAAATACTCAGAATTCGCCAGCCTTTAACTATGAACACAATCTCACTTCCAAGCTGGTCTGCTTTCAGCAAGGTATTGGAACAGGTCACCTGCAGAGGTCTCTTCCTACCTAAATTATTTAAATTCTGACTTGTGTTTACCAGAAATAAAAAGCCCCTCTGATATTGTACATAAAGGCACTCTAACATTCACTGAATGAAGAGTTTCCCTTCCCAGATCTTCTACTGTTTTGTAGCAGTAATAATTACACACTAAGTAGGAGCTCATTCCAGAACTATCCCTGGAGCTATCAAAAACATTCAGGATTTTCTAAATCAGTTTTCTAAACAGAGGCTGCAGATTCAGGCTGTAACTGAAGTGGGAAAAAACCAAACCAAATCAAAACACAAACAAACAAAAATTCAAACCAACTCCCCTCCCACCCCCCAGTTTACCAAATTTGGGAACTTTGACAAAATTGGCAGAAACAGTGTGTTGTTCCTGTCTCCTCTTAAAAAGGTATCACTTCTGCTGCAGGTATTAACGTCAACAAACAAACAGCACCTTGGCCCAGTGTCACAACTTCAGGTATAAAACAGGTCACTCTGCAACCACCTCAAGTACTACTAAGTTCAAAGTTACTTTATGGAGTTTCACACTACTGTTTGAAGCACCGCAAATATTAATCAGCCCAAGATTTTAGTCACAAAATCAATTCTCCTCCCCTCCTCATTCCTCAACTGAAGGCTGGCACTCAATGAATCAGACCAAAGGGAGAATAGAGTTTCCAGCACCTGCTTCAGCTTTTAAGTTTCCAATTGAAACTGCTGTGGTTTGGCAGCAGGCAGTCTGGAGATGTCATTTTGGTGCTCTGTGAGTGACTGAATCACAGTACAAAAAGAATCCAAAAAGAGAAATGAGTGAAAAGAGCAGCAGCAGGCAAAGGAAGCCACAACATAATTTAATAAGGCCAAAGAGAAAGAGCAGCTGAAGACAGTGTGCAACAAAGTACCATGTCCTCCTCTACAGAGAAGTACCTTATTCACCCTCTGTCTGCCCCAGATGTTCCTATGGGCAGTGCTAAGTATGGATTACTTTCCACACTTTTGACAACACTGTTTCAAAGAATGGTGTAAAATATGACTCAACACGGATATATGATTTGGAATCACTTTATCACTAGATGTTACAGGCTATGGTTGTTTACCACAGTAACACTAGGATTTAAACTCTACAAATACAGATTACTGCTGTCGGGAAGCTTCCTTCTTTTACAAAAGGACACACAGGTATCTCAAAACATAATTCTAATATATGCTTTTCTACTGCAGAAAGAGAATGTCAAACACTTTTATTCCTCATTATCATAGATTCAAAGAACTGTAACAATATACTTGTAGGGAGATTCCTTTCACAAGAGGAAATGCTCTCAACTCTTAGAAAAGTGTCTGCTTAAAAAAGTTTTTTTTTAAAAAGGCACTCCCTTTTACCCTGGTCAATACAATCAAGTACCATCTCCCTTAAGAATTTAATTTAAGCCTATGAGTTAGAATGGCAAAACTCTTAGGATGAATGCAGCTTTACTGGGGTCAGAACTTTTACAACAGTATGGCAGTGCTCACATTAGATAAGCTGCACCTTAAGACTACTGGCAGCAGTGTAACTTCAGTTTTGTCACTAGCACAGGACAAAAAATGGAGGGGTGCAGGGACTGCATAGCAAGTTTGCAGAAATAAAACTGTGTCAATTGTTTTGAAGAAACTAAAAGAACTCAAAACAAAATCCTCTATACACAACTCATCAGCACCCAGCATTACTTAATCTTACTCCCTTCTGCAGTATAACCATTGAGAACTAATTCTTCTTCTAGCTCTCAAGGTTTCCTCGGTCACAGAAACTGCTCACCGGAATTTCCCAAAACGTGGGAGAGTCAGAAAGAGTGAAGAAAGGGTTAACTCACAGCTGGGAGAAAGTTCCCCTGGAAAATTAGAACACATGCTGCGGCTGTGACTAAATTTCACACTGGTTCTGTTGAGCACAAACATCCACAACTGTGTGCATTTGGGAGAGTTGGAGAAAATGAAATGCTTATATATTAGCTCCACCTGCTTGGTTCCTTCAAATGGATAATGACACGCACAAGGGACCAGGAGAATCCTTCAGACTCACTTCACATTTCAGTCAGAGATGAGGTGCTGGAGGGAAACGGAAGGAAGTAGTCCTTCCCCTTTCCTGCTCCCCATTTTTTGGGAACATACTAGAAAGCCTACCCTATAGTCTGCAAGAGATAATTCCACTGTTTCAGACTAGATGTGTTAGCACAGAAGTCACCTGTGTTGACACTTAACATGTCTGTGCCATTCAAGTACATACAAAGAGTAACTGTACAAAGTGAATAAGGAGGAGTATGTGTATATGCACACACACGGATTTTAAATATCAACTGACTATTTTTCAAACAAACAGGCAGCACTTGGCTGATCAGATATAACTATGGAGGGGAGATTAAGAATTACCAAGATCAACTAGCACAGAAAGGTTTTGACTGGAAAAGTATCTCTGGTGGTAACCTACTCCAACCTCCTGCTCATTCAAAGGACTGCTCTGAAGTTCTAACAGATTGTTCAAGGCCTTGCTCCACGGATGGAGATTCCACTCTCTCTTCCATGTTGCAGTATTTAACTCTCTCAAAAGAACTTCCCTGTAAGTACAACTGGAATTAATCCATACTCATGACTATGGATCTCCTGGCCCATATGAGAAGTGTGTCCGCCTTTTCTGTGATCCCTTTTAGGTAGTGAAAGATTGCTCACCAAAGATTGTTCCACTACAGAAAGACAGGAAAGCATTTAAAAAACGGAAAAAAAAAAAAAAAAAAAAAAAA
>VXAU01000329.1:159211-205157 GCA_013399695.1 Formicarius rufipectus | reverse complement strand
AAAAAAAAAAAAAAAAAAAAAAAAAAAAAGATGTAGCTTCACTGAATGGAAAGATCTCAAGAGGGTTTATCAGTGCCAAAAGACAGGCACAGAGAAGCTACCATTTATCTTCCCTAGCTAATTAGTAAATAACAATAAATATACTATAACACTATCTTCTCCTCAAAGCATTTTTAACCAAACTACTCAGGGAGAAGCAAAAGCTGGCAGCCAAAACACCTAAAGCAGAAGTAGACCTGCAATTACTGTCATATTCAGGATGCCCAACACTACGCCAAGCAGCAACAGAGAACTTCTGCTCTGCCCTTTTCAAAAGAGGATTACTATGTATCCACATTTAAGAAGTAGAGATATGGGGAAGGTCTGTCTTTATCTGGTTCATTGCCTTTATTTCCCAAATGCCAAAAAAATTCTGTTCAAGTACAAAAGGACTGTTTTCTAACGACTCCTGCTTGACAGGAACTAGTAAATGGCAGAGCGAGCAGGTGACCGTAAATCACTGACAGTTTTCACTATCCATTTCACTATGTAAACTAACTTTAAAGGTTACAAAAGACCCTCAAAGCAAGGTATTAATCACTTGAATCACTTGCCCTTACCACGCTACATAACGAATGTCCCATCTGACCTTAAGTACCTACTTCACACTCCAAGTTGTCATCAATTTAAAAAAAAAACAACCAAAAAAAAAAACGAAAAAAACCCAACCAACCACAAACAAGCAACAACAAAAAAGAATACCCTAAACCAAACATCCACCTTTTCCCAGTGTACTCTTCCAACGAAATTAACCAAGACTTAAAGTAAACCAGACATGATTCATGCCTAAATCATATCACATGCAAGTCAAATATTTTGCAAGCTTATTTTCTTAAGCTGAATTGCAATCAGGTGGTCATTTATGCTTTTACTTAAAATGACTTCTACTTCTTGTCCCAACTACCAATATATCAATATAGCAACGTATATTTGCACTTCATCTTTGAATTTCACACAGCTGTAGTTAAACTCTACAGACCCTAATGATATAATCCTCTCTGTCTCAGAGAGGAGGTCCACCTAGAAGCTGGCATTGTTCACTGGATGTTGGTAGATACTGGCTAAGAAACTGATAAAAAGACTTCTTTAAAAAAAAATAAACTGTTGTACACACCATGGTAAGCAAAACCCTTAAAAGCCACATAGTCAATGCTCCTATTCACAAAAAACCTCAACATTTCTTCCTCACCATATAGCTCCTGCAGCCACTGAATAAACATCAGCATATAAAAACATTCACTTTTTGGACAGCAAGAAATTAGGATAAAACAAAGCACTTTTCATAGAATAAAAGAAATAACAACTGCAGCCTATTTAAATTAAAAATTTCTGAGTTAAGCAACTAGGTCAGAAATAATCAGCTAACATATGAACTGCCACCAGGAAAGCTAACAAAAAAACCCTCCCTGCCTCCACATTATAAGGATTTTTAGAAGGAAGAACTATGTATCTTGTTCTGTTTACATTAAAATTTTAATTTCTAATAAGACCTAACAGTTTCTTAGCTTTCCAGTATGTTTTCAGCAATCCATAAGATATGGGACTTATAGGAGGATCTACACATTCTCTGACATACTGGCATTTCACTACCTTCAAAACAAAACTTTTGCACTGTCCTCTTGGCCACTGAAGACCTGTAGCAGTGCTAGGGAGGGGGACTGGGGTGAAGGTACCTCAAAGGCAGAAAGGAAAAAAAACATGAATACCAGAAATCCATTACTACTACTCAGTAACATCCAAAATCTAGATAAAATACGACAACATAAACTGATTTGAGTTATTATTGAGACAACTATTTTGACAATTGTATATTTTTGTATCAATCTTATTTCAGAACAAATTAAAATATGTAACAAAGAAACTCCAAGTGTACAAGATCAAAACATACATTTCAGCAAGCTTCATATTTAGCATACTTTGAATTTCCTTAGCTACAACCAGATTTATTCTATCAGAAATTGTATATGGCCTCTGAAGATCTAGTGCATGACCTCGCATCCCTTATGAGAAGTCACAGCTGTATTCCCACATTGACTGATAAAGACAACTGAACAGGCATGCAGAGTCCCATTCCCTCTTTGAAATAGGTCAGACATTAAACTCATCTCACTAAAAAATTATTTGCTACCATCATAATTAAGTATTTCTGGCTTTCTATTACATGGTTCTAAACAAAACAAATCATACTTAAAGTAACAGACAATTTCATACTTAGATCTCAAGTGACAAAAGTCAAGAAAAAAAAAATGAGGTCTCCTATGCCCCCTTTTAAAGGCTTAACATCCTAGCAACACAGGTCTCAGTATGGTCAGAACTGGGTTAGGTCTCAAAGAGAATTCAGTTCAAAAGCAGAAGTCTTTGAAATTGGGCAGAAATTATAGGTACAGAAGTTTTGTGTTTTGGTTTTTTTTTGGTTTTATGGTTGGTTGGTTTGGTTTTGTTTGGTTGGTTGGTTGGGTTTTTTTTAAAACAAAAAGGAAGAAAGGATTAAAAAAAAGCAAAAGTAAGAGTATGCCAGAGTCATGGAAGCAGCAGCATAGCTTGTTAGAAAGGTTATAAAACTGAGGAGCAGGAAGAAGCAAAAAAAGTCTTGGAAAAACTTACAGTTAGCATGACCAATGTATCAGAGTGATACTCTGAACAATAGGCTGGACACAGCTGGTCAACAATATCTGTTCCACTGAGCAGAACTAGTCTGTCATAGCAAACCAAAACAGGTATCTCTGAAATCTCTGGCTAGGTAAGCATTTCAACTTGAAATGCAACTTTCTGTTCTTACTAATGTTGAAGAAGTCAGTAAGATAAACTGCAAGTGCTCCTTCCACAGATATAATTTCTCTTTAGTTAAACCAACCTTCAAACAAAGAATCCCATTTCTTTTTTCAAAAATTTAAGTGAAAAATAAAACATACAACTAAATAATTTCTGAATTTACATCAGGTACAGCTCAGCAAGGTCTATACCTCACATTCATCTCGGCCTCTCCAGCCTGCAGTTCTGGTTTAAAAAAGTCTGCCTCTTTGCACCACATTCTGGGAAGGATAATTTGGCCACAATCCAGTTTACTTCCCAAACTGTTAAAAGCTACTGGTCCAGCCATGTTTGGTCTATATTTTCATCCTTTCTCCATGAGTGAGCTACTGAAAGCATCTCAAAAGAAACAGACTCAAGAAATGCTTCACATTTTGTGGGTTTAACTAAAAAGATTTAAAGTGCTAAGCACAAATGATAGGCATAAAGAGCTTAAAATCTTTGCATACAGATTTTAATCTTTCCTTGCCAGCTTCTACGCTACTTCAGCTCACACAAAGGTTTCTAAGGGGATAAGCAAAGAAACCTGCACTATTCACAATGCAGTCTCTTGCAGCCTGTCAGCTTTCATAGTCACTGACTGCACCAAACTTAGATTATTTCCTAAACTCTCACAATCTCCTGCCTCCAGTATCTAGAAATTGATCAACTTTACCTTTGATCTCTCTTCCCTACCATGTCAAAACGGGCATGTCACCAGGGCTAAGGTCAGGAAGTCATTCCTTTAGAACTATATACACAGACACTCCTTGCCCAGACAACTGTTTAGAGCTCAGTTTCTTTAAACAATCCTTTCTTAATCAAAACTAGTAAATAACACATTAAAACAATTCTACACAGACCTCTATCGTGCACATAAGAAAAAAAACTCCAACTATTCTTCCAAACTGTTGCAACAGGATCCTCTGGTATTTTGAAATAGCAGGTTAACGCTCATTAGCTTAATACTAATTAACTGTCTACTTATTCTACACCCTGGATGTCTGCAGAAGGTATGTTACCTAGTACCCTGCATTGGGAGGATCAGAGCAGACAACGAAGATCTGCCATCTCCTCACAGCACAGCAAGGAAGCTGAGCAATTTCTGCTGCTGAGTGCAGCATATAAAGGTATCCATGCTTCTCCTATTCTGTTAATTCTATTTTTTAAGCCTCATTTAGACTGCAGTTACATTTTGGCACATGCTGTGTCCAGCTAGAAAAATCATTACTACTAATCCTAAAAAGGTAAATTCCATTGAACCGTATGATAAGTATCCCTTGCACTCCTGTTTCTTCCTAGCCTGTCCTGCAATTGTGTCCCAATCTGCCAGCATTAACACAGATACACAGCGGTATTTATTTGATGCCTATTCCACCAAGTTGTATTCACACTAAATCCTCCATGTGTATTTAATAAATCACACTAGTTAGGTGGGCAGGATTAGTTCCAAGTCACCTAATGACTATATCATGAGCTGCAGTATTAAAGGGATTAATATTAATCTTAGCCATTTCAATTCACTGCGAGAGGCCAGTCCCTGCTCCAACAGAAGCCGCAGCAGGCAGCACAAGAAATTCTAAACAAGAGCATGAAGATTAATGAGGGCTTCCTCATTCTGCTTGTGAGTCTTCTCTACCAGGATACAGAGCAGTGAATCCCCAGCAAAGACAGGCTCATAAATAAACACACACCACCACAAATACTTAGAGCAGCTGAGCTGGGCATAGAGTTGTTTTCACTCGCTATCTGCTTCTCCTGTAACCCACACCTCCAAGCAGACTCAAGAATTTGAAAGGCTTGCACAGCAGTCGATTTGTTTTCTTTCACATAAAGGCACACACCTCATTACTCATAATAAATTGCTCATTTTAAATGAGCTTGTGGAACCAACAGCTAAAGTGAGCTGCGTTCAGAGAGGATGAGAGCAGCAGGGGAATTGGAAGGGGTAACTCACTTCACCAAGGTTAAAAAGGATTTCAAATTTGAACAGATTTTATCTGCTTTATTCTTTGCAATGATCATTACAAGCAGGAGTTCTTAAAAATTGAGAGAAAGCCCTTTCTAAAGTATTCATGTTAAACTGAAGTACAAAAATGTATTGATATAAGCTCATTTTGTGACAAGAGTGCTGCACTCCATAGCAGCAGCAAAGAACCCATGTAAGGGACTTGGCCTCACCATCACTGAAATGAAAGAATATAAGCCCCAATCACTAGCATAAAAATTCCAGAAGTTCAGCCTTGCTCTACTGTAAATTTAGATGTCGTTGAGTGTTGAAAAAGAAGTAGCCTTTTACAGTTCACAGTTAATTCAGGGCGCCACAGAATGTGTAAGAATCAAGTCAAAACAGCTGCATCCTGGAGACTAGCTGGAAAAAACATTAGATGAAAAGGGGGGAGTTGAGTCAGCAATATTTTCTGCCCTCACTNAAAAAAAAAATCAGAGATTAGTTTAAACTGGAGCATAGGTCTGTCACAAGCTATTAACAGTTCAGCAGGTCCTCCAGGCGCAACAGCAGCCTCAAAAACTCAGTGTGGATACAGTGCCGAGGTGAGTACAGTATACCCACTTGGAAGCAAGTGGCTCACAACTAACAGAACAGAAAAGAACCACTGTATTAAACATGACAGACAGAAAGTCTTGAGTTTGTCTTAATAAAAGTCTTTGCATGTGAGTGATGAGAAGGAGTGGTGCCAGTTTATCCAAGTTTATACACCAAATGCGAGCAAACAGACTAAAAGTGGAACTGCATCACATGCAGCTGAACAGATGGGAAGCGATCCATTAAGTACACTGCCCAATCCTTCCAGAGGCAGAACAGAGCAGAGATGGAGTTGACATTTTCTGTATTTGTAAACAATCTGCTGTTTTTTCATATGAAAACTATCTGGCAGCAAAGAAGTGCACAACTCACATTCTTACACCTGTTTGTCTTGTTCTGGGGAGTTGTTTGTTTTTGAAGAAAGGACAAAGAAGGAAAATTCAACATTCAACAAAGTGCAATGTGCACAGGTTTTGTACTCTATTAGACCTCAGCAATCAAAGAGCTCAAGTCTCAATACACCTTTTAAAAGGTAAAGGTATGCTACAGGCCATGCAGCTAAAACTATTTCAGATGCTGGAGGAAAATATTTTGTAGACTATGCTATAATTGGAATGAATGGAACTTTTTACATTCCAAATACACATTCAGATATAGGCAGACCATTGAGTGCCTTTTTTACAACAAGCAACCAGACAGACAATACAGCCACATAAATGTTTAAATATTTTTAACTCTAGAATGGCTGATTTTGAAACTGACATATATTTAAAACTCAAAAAAACCCAAAACTCTCAACCTCATAATTCAAAATTGTTATTAAGAACAGCAAAACAAAGAAGTCTGAATGTTTTAGGTTCACCTTAAGCTATCACAAATACCATTACGGTTAGTCCAACAACAAAGTAATATCTGCCAAACTTCTAAGACTGCAAAAGGCCAGAACAGTTGACATGTTTTCATCTATGCGCACCCTTAATACTGAATGTGCAGACTCCAATGCAGAGTACCAGCCAAAAGAAACAAAGTAGTAAACCTTATACTCTTGTGACCAAATGGGAATCATTAGTAATCCTTTCACATTTACTCTAGTCCTATCTGAAATACATACTCTAAAAGTGTAGTAGCTCATTTATAAATTCTATTTCTGATTCTCTTAAACAAGGCAGTCTTGATCAAATCCCCTTTTAGCAGTCGGGTTTCAGTGGAAGACAGCCATCCAGCTTGCAGCTTGCTGTTTGACCTGTGAAAGCTCTAACTCTGGTAACTTAGCTGACACAATGTTGTGAGCAAAAATCTAGTCTTAGCTTCTAAGTTTCACTTCTAGAAGTTCTTCATCTTTATAAACCAAATGTAACTGAATAATCTCAGGCATCAAACATCATCTAAGTTGTTTTGTTTTCTGTGTTTTTGGGGGTTGGGAAGAGGGGTATCTTTTAAACGCAGAAAGTAAAACACACTGAAAATAGAGCCATGTACTGCTGCAGAGAACAGATTCTGTAACTTTCACCTTATTGTACAAAAACAGTAAAAGAAAACCCTGCTTACAGCTCAGAAAGGGGGCTGATGGAAGGGTATTTTTAGTGCTTTGGCAGAGACAAAGACAGTCCCAGTACCAGACATTCTTGTAGTGCTAACAGGCTGCAAAACCCTCATACGAAAGATGTTATTCAGACCTGTGGACACTGTATAAATATAGGCGTATGTGAGAACTATTTCTGTGCACGATAGCAAATTTTTCCTCCCCATGAAGTCCTCTATAGATGAAGCCATTCTGCCTGCTGCTGTGTCCACAGTCCATTCTGCACACAAGGTCAGGCCCATCCAGTGGAGCTGCATCAGTCTCCTGGAATGCTGAAGTCCACATATTTGCCATTCAACATGAAAACTGCTTTTCAAGTTCAATCAGCTATAAATGTTGCTTTGTTTTAATTTTCCACTGAACTTCCTGGAACCCATTATCAGACTGTCAGGGATGTATATTTAGCAATGGCAACACGGCCTCTTTGCCGCTGCCCCACTGCTCATGTCACCTCCAATAAACAGAAAAACAATCCACCAACAAATGACATTTTTGCAGGCTATCTACTGCCAGCGTGAGGTAGTGGGTGAAACTGGAAGTGCACAGGGAACCCTTCATCCATGTAATAAAAAAAATAAAAAATAAATTATAAAAAATCATCAAGTGATCCCTAAGGAGAGAGACAAAAGGGATCGTTAATTTACCACTTACACATTAAGCCTCTTCTACTGCCTTGAGCCAATACCCACAAGGCTCTCAGTCTAAGTGAAACACGCTTGCAGAGAAAACCTGACTCAGTGAAAATACTTGCCTCCTACACCACTAATGGTCTAAATTTCAGAGTGTTTTTAAATGTTCATGCATGGACTGCATTTGCATAAATGATTATTCATATTCAGTACTGCTCAAGTACTAGAGCTCAAAAAAAATAAAATCATAGAATGGTTTTGGAAGGGACCTTAAGGATCATCTAATTCCAAACCCTCTGCCATGGGCAGGGACACCTTTCACTAGACCAGGTTGCTCAAAGCCCTGTCCAACCTGACCTTGAACATTTCCAGAGATCAGGTATCTACAACAACTCTAGGCAACCTCTCCCAGTGCCTCACCATCCTCATAGTGAAAAATTTCTTCTTTTATCTAATCTAAACTTGCCCTCTGTCAGTTTGAAGCCATTACCCCTTGTCCTATCACTACATGCCCTTTTAAAAAGTCCCTCTACAGCTCTCTTGTAGACCCTTTAGGTCCTGGAAGGTGCTGTAAGTTTTCCCCAGAACGTTCACTTCTTCAGACTGAACAGCCCCAACTCTCTCAACCTGCTCTCCCAGGAGAGGTGCTCCAGCCCTCTCACCATCTTTATGGCCTCCTCAGGACTCACATCAACAGGTCTATGTGCTTCTTATGTTGGGGACCCCAGAACTGGACACAGCACTTCAGATGGGGTCTCAGGACAGCAGAGTAGATTGGGAGAACCACCTCCCTCGACCTGCTGGCCATGCTGGTTTTGGCGCAGCTCAGAACATGGTTGGCTTGCTGGGCAGCAGGCACACATAATCCAGGTCATGTCAAGTTTCTCATCCAACCAATGTTCCCAGTCCTTCTCCTCAGGGTTGCTCTCAGTCCACTCTCCTGCAAGCCTGTATTTATGCTTGGAATTGCCCTGACCCAGGTGCAGGATGTTGCACTTGGCTTTGTTGAGCTTCATGAGGTTCACACTGGCCCACCTCCCAGGGTTTGTCAAGGTCCCTTTGGATGGCATCCTTTCCCTTCAGCATGCTCACTGCACCACCCAGCCTGGCATTGTTGACAAACTTGCTGAGGGTGCACTAACCCCCACCATGCCTGCCACCAACAAAAACCTTAAACAGTGCCAGTCCCAATACTGACCTCTGAGGAACTTGTCCTGACAACTGAGCTGCTTGTCACCAGGCTCCACTTGGACACTGAGCTGTTGACCACAACTCTGAGTGTGACCATCCAGCTAATTCCTTATGCACCAAATGGTCCATCCATCAAACCCATGTCCCGTCAGTTTAGTGACAAGGATGTCACGTAGGACAGTGCCAAACATTTTCTGCACAAATCCAGGTAGATGACACCAGTTGCTCTTCTCTTATCCTCAACACTGTAAGCCCATTGTAGGCCACCAAATTTGTCAGGCATAATTTGCTCTTAGTAAAGCCACACTGACTGTCACCAGTCACCCATCTATTTTCCATGTGCCGTAGCATAGTTTCCAGGAGGATCTGCTCCATGATCTTGCTGAGCACAGAGATGGGACCGACTGGCTTGTAGTTCCCCAAGTCTTCCTTTTTAAACTCTTTAAAAATAGGTGTTAGATGGAATCTTCACTGCACTGCCATGTATTCTCAAATATGATAGAATATGGTACTTCATTTGCCAGTTACCTTAGCACCTATGGATTCATCTGACAAGATCCCATAGACTTGTTCACCTTCAGGTTCCTTAGCTGGTATTGAACCTGATCTTCTATAGCAGGCAGGTCTTAATTCTCCTAGTCCCTACCTTTGCCTCCTGCAACTTGGGCACTATGACCAGAGCACTTATCTTTGAAGACTGAGGCAAAGAAGGCAAAGAAGTCATCGAGTACTTCGGCCATCTCCATAGCCCAAATACCAGGACTCCTATTTCCTCCCAGAGAGAATCCACACTTTCCCTAGTCTTCCTTTTACCACCAATATACTTACAAATGCTTTTCTTACTGCCCTTGACATCCCATGCCAGATTTAATTCTACCAGAATTTAGCTTTCCTGACCTGTCTCTAGTTCCTTGGACAACTTCTCTGTATTCCTCCCAGGCTGCCTGTCCCTTCTTCCACCTTCTGTAGGCTCTGGTTTTGTGTTTAAGTGTTCAGGAGCTTCTTATTCATCCATGCAGGCCTCCTGTCATTTTCACCTGAATTTGTCTTAGCATGCATTGCTCCTGAGCTTGAAGAATGCAATTCTTGACTATTAACCAGTTTTCTCAGGCCCCAACAGCGCTTTATCCCATGGTACTCTACTAAGCCGATCCCTGAAGAGGCTCTCCTGAGTCCACACTAGTAAGCTTCCTGTGCACCCTCCTCATTTGCCCTAAGGGTCCTGAACTCTATCACTGCATGGTCACCGCAGATGAGGCTGCCCTTGGACTTCATATTCCCCACCAACCCTTCCTTGTTGGTGAGCAGAAGGTCCAGTAAAGCACCTCTCATTGTTAGCGACTCTGTCACTTGGAGAGGGAAGTTATCATCAATGCACTCAAGGAACTTCCTCTGTGTTGTCTCTCCAACAGATATTGGGGTGGTTGAAGTCCTCCATGAGGAGCAGGACTTGGGAACAAGACGCTGTCCCTACCTGACTACAGAGGGTTTCATCTGCTCAGTCTTCCTGGTTGGGTGGCCTGTAGCAGGCCCCACTGTAATGACACCTCTCCCTGCCCTCCCTTTAATCCTGACGCATAAGCTCATGGTGGGCTCCTCATCCACTTGCAGGCAGAGCTCCCTGGACTCTAGAGGGTCACTGACATAGAAGGGGACACCCTCTCCCTGTCCTTCCTAAAGAGTCTGTATCCTTCCATTCCAACACCGCAGCCTAGGAACCACCCCCACCATGTCTCTGTGATGCCAGTAAGACCACAGCCCTGCAGGTCTATGATTCTAGTAGAAAATTAAGATAAGGAAGTCTGGTTCACCTCCTTGCTGAGACACTGCCTCACAGAGAAGGGTTTTCACTCTGTTTTGCAAAATAATTTTAACATCATCAATCTCTCTCAAAAGAAAGAGAAGACATCAGCAACTGGGAAAGGAACAAAGATACAAAACTCAAGTAGCTAATGGACTGCAGTACATAGTTAGAACCTTTTACGATAGATAGAAAGTTACATGAGAAAACAAGAAAAATAATAATAATTCAAAGCATTTTATATGGAAAAGGAAGTTTGCTTCAAGGAATCAGAAAATCACCAAATCAAAGTATTGAAAACCCTTGATACAACTAACATCTGTATGCAACTTCAGTGTGAACCATTAGTCTGGCCTTCCATTCTTCTATTTACGGCAATCTTCACATGAGACTTGAAAGCAAATACTGCTTTAAGCCTTCAGAGGTGCATAAAGCCAAGCTCTGAGATTTTACCTGTCTGTAGATGTAACCACTAGATTTTCCCATGGAAAAAAAAATTAGGGAATACACATGCTAGTCATTCCTAATTTCTAGTCTGTCTGAACAACCAAAGGTTTAGGTACCAATAAATGAAAAAGCACTGAAGTAAAAAAAACCAATCTTTCTCAACAATTTGGAGTACTTTGAACACCACAATAGTTAGAAATGTATTAAAAAAAAATCTCTGTAAAATTTGGTCCATCAACACAGAATTATAATTCTTCCACACTGAAACATGCCAAGTTTTAAATTAATTTATCAAAAGACTTTTCACCAGCATTATGGGCATGGATAAATCAAAAAGCATATAGTGAGGAGATGCCACCTCCCTACTGTAAACACAGGCAGCCTCTTTTCCTTTTTCTTCTACTCAGTCGCTCCAAGAGACTTCTCAAGAGTCCTCACTCAAACCAAGAGACATCCTTCAAAATGCACACACAAAATTAAATCCCTACGACAAAGAGTATGAAAAAGGGCAAGAAAGAAAAAGTTGCAACAAAAGAGAACAACATAAAAGAAAAACAGCTGTCCAGTCACCCAAAAAACGTCAGCTGGCAGCAAAGCAGTGACGATCAAAACTTGTCTCTTTTCAGCTGCAAAACTCTTGCAACAGAAAAGGTCAGCCACCAAAGTTTGTAGAACAGTACAATGAATTCCGTCTTCTAAGGCTCACTTCAAACAGGAATTGTGGCTGCAGAATTACCAGACAACTGACAAAGGAGACACAAAGGCTTAAAGCAAAATTTGTATAACATCTAAATACATCAAACAACTCAGCAGCATCCTGCCACAAACAGCAATAGGTAGAAATTAACAAAACACATTTTTTAATAAAGCTAACAGTAATTTTATATTTATGCCCTGTGCTTCAGAAACTGGAGTATCTTCTCTCTGTTTTCTGTCAGACTTATTTATGGACAAACCAGAAAGATTTAAAAAGCAGTAACAGCAAAGTTAATTGCCTGAGATCACTTAAATGAATGGAATAAAACTTACTAGACAAGAAAACAATATACCTATACTTGTGAATTGCATAAAGGTGAACTAAACGGCAAGTCTATTTAAGACTGGACAAAGAAAGTTCCCATCATCTAGGGACTGTGAAAAAGATCTCCCTGAAAGCAAGGCCTTGTGACACCTAGATGTTAGCTCTGTTTTACATACTTCATCTAAAAAAAATAATGACTGATTTTTGCTGAGGAAGGAGGCTGATATTAGGAATATATTAGGAATAAAACACCCTAAAACTCAAGCTAAGGATTGAGCCTGGTAATTGCATTAACAGACAAAGAATGACTCAGTGCTGAGAATTTCTTACAAGCAAGTATTTAACACTGGTGAGGTGTACACAGTACCAATGGCCATTCATCTTCTCAACACAGAGTTGAGCATGGCAGACTGTTTTTCAACTCCGAAAACAACCTAAGAATGACCGTAATAAAAGTGTGGCTGCAAGTACTTTAACGACAGAAAAATTAGATGAAACAGCTATTAAACATTAAATTATCAATAAATGAAAACCTTACAACCCAAACACAAATACTCATCAGCTTAATTTTAAGCAAATACCTGGCTGTTCTCAGAACAAGGGTAATATAATGTAATCTCCTCAGGGTTTAAATATATGACTTTACACAGCACCTGGGATGATCAAGCCTAATTTCTAACTGGGTTCTTTGAATGTTGTAACAAATTAAGTTCTACACACATACATCAAAAACACATAGACCATGGCACAGGAAGATACTTGTAAACATTCAGACTCAGTGCAGCCAGATCAGCAAATGGAAATTCTACATGAACTCTGAGTGGAATCTCTTTCCACCTTTCAGATAATTTATAGCTTAATGTCAGCTAAACATAGTAACTAATCCCATTTGTCCACTGAAAGTAAATTCTTGGCTGCTCTTCCAATGTCATTGCAGACATTGCTGTCAATCCCCAAACTGTGGCCTGCCCAATCAAAGTGTCAGCACTTACCTGCTGTTCAACACTTCAGACACATGGGCTGTCATATCAGTCAGTGACTGATCAGGCGCAGAAATCAGATAGAGCTTTCTCTTGACAACAGATATGATGAGAGTCCAAGTTACGCATCAGTTTCCGAAGACTAACCAATGCACATTCACGGCAGTAGAAGGCAGCTTTACTGTTTGTAACAAAGCTGTCATCTTTTCTGCAAACCCTTGGTAAGAACAGGCCAGTGAGAACAACAGAAGGTGCAAAAAACAATCTCCTCCTCCTTTTCTGTATGTGATTAAGTTCAAATAAGCTAAACAACCAGTCCAAGGAGCAAAAGTTCTCTGCAGACTCACAGAAGAAGTAAAAAAAACAAGAAAGAATGACCACCTCGAGCCTGAAGTCCCACTGCAAAGTCTAAATCCATTGGTGAAGGAGCCATTCTTGAAATAAGACTGTTCTTTCTCCAAACACACTTTAATTTTTAAACCAAGTGCAATATAGCAACTGAAAAAGATAGGAGAAACAAAATCATATCATTCATCTTAGAGGCTACTGAGTAGCTGAGAAAGAATTTTAATTAGTACCTGTGTTTTTGGAGGTTCAAAAGGTAGTCCTGAAATTTAAATCTTGCACATGCTTTTTTTTTTTTTAGCCACCCTGACCCTGACTGCATATGAATCAATGAATGAAAAGTAATTTAGAATTTATATTTAGAATTTCAGATGCTTCCAGCATCATGTGTTGTGTACTGCTTCTGTCTTTGCAAGGTAAGACTCCACACAAGTCATCTGGCACACTCATCTAGTAGGAAGAAGACACAGTCATCTTGCCAACACACTGTTCGCTCAATGAGTCCACAGCCCAAATGCAACACTGAGCAAATGCCGGTGAGAAGGTCTGACATCGTGCTATTTCTAGCTCACACCAGTAACTTCAACACAAGCAACGTGGTCCCAATAAAACAGGTCCAGCCATTCACGTGCCAAGTTTATCAGTAATAATGTCAAAGCTCCACAAAACTTTTCTTCCCATCACAAGTGCAAAAGCCTTTGCCAGTATGACCTTAGATTGCTTTTAGCTCATGAGTTAAGTTTGCCCAGTGCTGTCATCTTCTAATACAGAGCATGTGCCGGACAGCAGGAAATGACTGCAGAAGGCACAGCTGTTGCAGAACCCAGTATTCATCTTCCAGCCACAAGAACTCTATTTCCTTCTTTGATCAAAATGCCCAATGTCCCAAACCTCCTAATAATAAAGATATTTCCACCATTCTCAAAACTACTTCAAAGGCAGAGAAAGTCTATGAATGAACTGTAACTTCTCTATACATCTGCTTCAGAGCTGAAGTAGAAACTTGCTTTTCTAGCATTGTGTATTCACATGGCTACACCAACAAATCTTGTTCAAAAGGCTCAGAAAAATTCAGTACAGTCCAACAGAATATAATGCAGAATAATACCTTTTCCTTATAACAGAAGTATTTTGGAATAGAAGTGACTGACTGCAAATCCACATTTGATGCCATTGGGTACAATAAGATTATTAGAGGCTTTCCAGTCCATATTCACAAACAAAAGTTATTACATTCCTCTGCCCACAACCTTCATCCAGTTCTTTTCTCCACATGAGGAAAACTAAAAATTCAGAGAAAGAGGGGTGTGGAAAAACACAGATGACTGAATTTCTCTCTAATCTCCTATTCTCAGTTCTCTCTTTGGCTAAGCTAAAACTTAAAATGAAAGTGAAAAGCAAAAACTGACTGAAAGGAAATCTCTTATTTCAATGTACCTCAACAAGCCACATACAAAAAGCTAACTCTGCAGTTTGACACCACATTAAATTGACAAAAAACACAAATATAACTCCTCATGGCGTATACAACAGAGTTCCTAAGGCGCCCAGGAAGGTTAATTCTGTGCTTCAATACCCAGTACCTGTAAAATGGCAGCAATGTTTCCTCCCTCCTACTCTGTGCCACATTCAGTTAAAACATTTATGCATTTATCCATACTTGGAGTTCCCGAGAGCTATCAAAGTATAGGCAATATTATTAAAACAAATACATTAAAGCAGTAACTCACATGTTGATTTAATTGATAGAATACAATTAGTCAACAGGTTCCTCTGAACTATTTTCATTGAAATCACCATTGAATATCATTCAGCATCCATTACAAACCTGTAACTGTGGCTTTTGATTCCAAAGTAGTGCAGCCAACAGACTGAGAACAAATGGACTCCACTATACTGGGACTGATTTCAACTCCATAACTTGAGCAGCATATGAGGATTTTCTAATAGCAGATGAACTCCTCTGTATAGTCCCTTCCATAGTATACATGGAAGAAAAACTGTTTTTGTAACAAAAACTGCCTCACAGTTTAAGTAATTACCTAAAACAAAAAAGTTAGGTAAAAAAAAAAATTAAAAACACCTACCCACTCCATGTGCCTTACCTTTACCCAGGTATATCGCCCAGTAACAGAAAAGAGGGACTGTCAAAGTTCTCCCTGATTATTCTGCTCTCATTAGCCTATAAAAATCTGCAGCTGAACCATGGTATGAGCAATAATTAGTCCTAAACGTCAGAGAAATACTACTTCATGATTCAGAAGCAGAACTGCTTGGATGTATGGTGAAGAAGTAGAGTATCTGCTTCCCGGTTCTAGTTAAATCCCTCTACATATTCAAGAAAAGGAGGCATTCAGTCCTTCTGGCAAACAAAGTGGACATCAGAGGAAAGCATTAATGTACAATTTGATGATCCGCTATTACCTACTCAATCATCTATTCTCTAAGTGGGAGGAAGAAATACTACCTAATGAATAAGAATGAGACATTCATTAGGGTTTTGTTTACACATTATTATTCAATACTAACTTTCAAAATGAACTAGGATAAACAGAAGAAAGGTAATCTATACGTGTTATTATGCAGAAAAACTGCTATGCTTTAAAATCACCTTCTCCCTTAAAACAAATTAACATTTAAAGTACGGATACATTTTTACCAGGGAGTAAAGTGATTGCTTACAGAAGGGGCTCAGGGTAGGGGGAATTACTGGCACATAATACAACAATAGTGCAAAGATAACACAAAACTGAGTATTTTCATGCATAAATAAACATATTATTGTAGTACCCTCTGCATGACTTGCATTAGAACATCTAATTTAACAATAATCTTTAAAAACTTGAGGAAGAGTGGAAAAAACAACATCTGTAGAATTCTAATTTGGGAGCAAAAGTACACTCATCTTTACTTTTACATATTGTCCTTCATCTCACACTTTCCCCATCGTTTACTCAGTCTGCCTACCAATACATGTTCAGTACTGGAAAACAGCTTTGTGTGCTATCAACACTACAGACTAGAATGGAAACTTATTTCTATTGCCTGCAGGCTGCATACAGGCAAACCACTGACTCTGCCAAGCAAAAAAAAAAAAAAAAAATTAAATTAGGAAGGTACCCTTAATCAGTACCAGGACTGCTGGCCTCAGCCTCTCTCCTCTCTCCTCCACTTCATAATGCCTATTATCTAACTGAAAACTTTGATCCTAATGCTTTCCGACACCTGATGAGAATAAAGAAACACAAAGGGACCTGGTGATGTGTTATTTAACGCATGACTGTTTTAATAGGGCTGTCTAATTTTTGGAGGCACAGGGCCCATATCCAATGCCCCTCACAGCAACCCATCAGCTATTTGCCAAATTCCATTCACCACATCACATGATTGCATTATTGGCAGTTCCTGAAGGTTAGTTTAATCAACTTTTGTATACTGCAATAATTTCCTGGGTTAGAAAAGGTTAACTAGAAGCAGAACTAAGAGCAGAACAATTTGCTATATTTCAACATTACGAAATTTTTACTGTTCACAGAAATCTCAGAACTATGTACAAACTACAACCACTTATATGGTATTACTGTATTCTTCAACCTTGCGTCTCAATGAGTTGCAAGTTGGTGTCTTTAGCCTAATTTTCTCAAATGTAAAATTTAAGACACAGACACAGCGTTTTTCCAGTTTTCATTCCTCTAAATATCAATTCACCGAAATAACTTGTTGCTGGGTATATCCAAGGCCTTTAAACTAACTTGAAACTTCTGCACAGAAGTTAGCTGCATAGGGAGGGTAGTTGTTACCTCTAGTACTGTAACAGGTTACAGCTGCATCTATCCACGTCTCAAGCTGCAGAAGTTTCACATCATTAAAGGACAACTTCTTTTATAAAACCTGCTTTAGCCTTTTATGTCTAGGTTAGCTTGATTCCCTATTACCAAGTTTGAAAAAGTAATCTTCCATTAAATCCCAACTCAGCTCAAGACAAAACCCTTACATCTCCATTTTTAACTAATTCCTGTGTAAAGAAGCTTACTGATAAATGCTCAGAAATCCCATTCTATACTTGTTACCCTACACATTCACAGCAGACATACTGAATTTCTTGTCACGAAGGAAACCAGCTAAATCCTAGTCTTCATTTTAAAACTTAGGCTTAAGGAGGAAATGGCAGTTAGTATTTCTCCTGACAAAGCTGACACACTACAACTACTTTAAGCTGAAATGGGAAGGCAACGTTAGTGTACCAGACAATTTTTTTACTTGCAATGGTAAGGTAGCAAAATAAGTACTTTTCTGACACAAACTGGTCCCATATTTCAGGGGTTTTTTTATAGGATTTTCCTATAAAGAAAAGAAAGTCACTCCCACCACTCTCTGCATCCTGAGGTAGTTCACATACAATCTTCAAAAAATTAAATGCCAAATTGCAAACAGGAAACTGTCCCTGCTATGTAGGAGATGTAATTCTCCAAGCAGCTGGTTGAGTAATTCTCCTTACCACAAAGTCATATCATGGTAAAAATCAAAACCCATCACCAAGTAATCTGACTCATAAATTCCATGCCTGCTATTTCAAAAGCTGCTACCATCAACCAGTCTAAAATCAAGGCAATAAGCTAAAAATTGTGAGAGAAGACCCTCAACGTGAACAAATACAAAGAGTAGTGAAGCCAGATTTAGTCATTCTAGGAATTATTAGCCTCCATGAATGCTACAATTTGTGTTTGTTATACCTAAGAGCAGATGAAATGGTAGCGTCACCCAGAACCAGGGGATACACAACACAGCAAACAGCTACATCTGCTTTCTAATGCAGGGAAGGAGCCAGTTACGGTTAAAACGTGTTACAGGAAAACAACGATCCTGTTTCACCACTGCTTCATCAACCACTTTCAGAATTACCACCACTCATTTATACTACACACCAAAGCCCCCACAGCAGACCAATTGCCCAGCAATTGCCACGCAGCATCTTATAAACACTGCTGGTCAGACTTAATCCAGCAGTATAGCTGCTGCTGTTTAGAAGCTGGTTTTGTATTTTACACAATGCTTCTGTCAGCACTCCAAAGACCCCACACCTGATTAATTACATGCGCCTGGGACGCTCCATCCACCCAGCACATCGCTGAAAGCTGTTGAAGCAGGGCAACAGTTGCAATCTTCTTCACACCAGGCATAAGCCAAACTTGTCATTCCCTGTTTAAAGTGCCATTAACTGGCCAGATTTACAGCTCCTTTGTAATGACCTATACTAATCATTACAATTTGCCCCAAGTCATGTGGAAACTTGGGAGTCTTTTGCTCCTTTCAGACTGGGATACATAGATAACAACATTTCAACCCAAAAGACTACCTCTCCACAAGACACTTGAAAGCCCACACAGGAACCAGAATTACACATTTGTCTCTTATTCAGCTAACATGAGCAGCAGCAGGAATTATGCTATCCCTCCAATTACTTATTTCTAGAATTAAATGCTGTTATTAAAATGCCTAAGTGAAAAAAAAAAAAACCACACACAAAAAAAACCCCCACAAACCCAAAAAAACCAGAAGAACAAGCAAACCCACAAAAAAAACCCTCACCACAATACAACCCAAACCTTTAAAAATGAGACCTACAGTGTTACACAGTTGACTTAAAAGAAAATTCACTACTATCCTTTCTACATCTGATCACTTATCAGTCCATGAATTCTGCAACAACATCCTTTAAAAACTTACACTACATTTTTCTTTACAGACATGTAATACTAACAATAAAAGGGATCCATCACTGTGATTCAATATTCAAAAAGAGAAAATTACAAGATGTCCTTCAAATGCCTTCAACAGATGCCACACATCTTCAAACAGGTAAGCAAAGTGACCAGGATGAAGGTGGATATGAGTCACATCAGACAGCCTCTGTAGTTACTTGAACACAAGGAAACCTCCCCAACAGTCTTTTCAAAGGGCAGCAGGTGGGAGTGTCATCCCAAACATTTTCAAACAAAAACAATGGAAAAAAGTTACTCAGAAGAGAGAAATTAAGTATGCATCTTACTGAAATAAACTGAATTCCCCTTTCTAATAAATTAACAGTTTAATCCTTTATGTTTCCAGACACCCCATTATCCATGTAGAAATCTTCTTCTCTCCCATGGCTTATTTCAAGCCACATTTGGCCTATACTATCAGCACAATCAAGACTTTGCAGGCCAGGTTATCTATACAAAAGGCAATTACTTCTTGTTTTGTTTTAATTTTATTCATGCCTTTTTAGTTAGCTGTTACCATAATGCCTGCCAAATGGTCATCCTCACCACTTTTCTGAGGCTCCAGAAATTTGGGTGGACCATATTTAAACTGATCATTGGAAAGAAAAAAAAGAAAAAGTCTCTGAGATACCAAAGTCTCTTACTGCAATCACCAAGGGGAAGACAAGCTTTATGCACTTTACTTTCCTTCCCTCTCATTCTGACTGATTAACCATGACCTTGTGTTTAAAACTGCTACTCGGGTCAAACCCCTCTGAAGGCCTGGTTCATCTATAAAGCACCAAGGTTAATCTTCAACAGATTCCATTACAGTCCCTATATCTATTCTAGCAATGCTGTTTGAACATGCTTCCTCCACAGACCAGGTCTTCTTCCAAGGTGGTGTTAGCTGTCTTGTTATTTTGAGAAAGCAGCCTATGTCCTTTTCCTCAGCCTTCATAAACAACCCTTCCCATTCTGGGCAATATGGAACACAACACAGGCTTGCCTTCTCCAAGAACGAAGGCTATAAACACAGCGACAAGCAGGCTTCCTTCTTCTGGTGTTGAGCTCTAGTAATCCTTGCCCACCATTATTTCACTTAGCAGCCAAAAACCATTTGCACAGGAGATGTCGTGAGTTAAGACATTATTTTAAGTGGTTACCAAAATAGTTCTTCATTAGCCAGCCTTTAAGCAGACCTCGCTTGGCTAGCAGACAGCATATTAAAATACTTTTGACCATCACCTTTCTGCTTCAGAACTCCAAGCTCAAGAATGAAATAGTATTCTAGCAGTGAGGCCAGTCAGAATCAAGATCTTTTTACTAAACAACAGAAAGCAGGCATAGCCTCAGAGGTCAGTTCCTAGGGCTACAAACAACTGTTTGTCACTCTCATCATGACACTGAGAACTTTGCAAGAAGCAACCAGCTAAGTTTCCACCTACTGGGCAACTTACATTTAACCCAGTACAGAAACTCTTGGCTAGCTGCAGAACATCTTCAGAGAAGCACCTTTGCAAAAGCTTTAACAAAAGGCATTAATATTAAAACAAGCTGACAGTGAGCTGTACTAAAATATTCAACATTTTTCTTCACTTTTCCCTAGCACTAGATCACAGGCTAACTATCTCTGCTATCTCAGGCATGTTAAATCCAGTAAATATGTTAAGTCATGAAAACAGCTCTGTAAACTCTCCTTCACACCCCATACTTGTGTAGCAATACACAAAAAACACACAGGAAAAGCATTCTTGAAGTTATCTACACTGCATCACTAGCACTGATGGAAAGGAACTGCAAAATACAGCTTCTGAATATACTGCATATCTGCACTGTTTGAATGTGTATATTGTATTGGCACAATTCAGCAAGACAGAAGTTAACAGTGATTAGGGAACAGAGTTCTTATTCCCAGATAGCACACATGTGCAGGCAGATGTAAACAGCACAGGCAAAATTGAGGAGCAGACAGACTAGCTCAGGAGAATCCTGCTATGATGAAATAAGCACTACAGATTCTGCCCAGCCTAGACTTTGCAGCTGTCTGCCCCACCTTCCTCCAAAATTACCAACAGCTACAACAGACTTAAAGAGGGCAAACATACGGCCACTCCACAGCCATCTCAGTATGAAATTCACCAGATGATAAAAATGTATCACTCCTCACCACTGTACCAATCTGTTGGCACAGATATATTTTTTGTAATGGGTAATTACATAACCAAAACTCCACCCTGCCACCATAGCTAATAAACCATAGTTTGCTAACCAGAATGGTTTACAATACTGTATAAAACACCATAGTATGACTCGCCAGATCTCATCTGTCCACTGCCTTAGTCTACAGGAGCTATTCTGGCTAAGAAAAGAAACTTCCTGCCCCTAAACCTTTTCTCTTCACTCACACTGAAGTAAGGCAAGGATGAGGACCTCACAGCTACTGAACCAGACCCATAACTAGTTCTCTAGGGAGCCAATCTCTGTCAATCATCCCTATAGAAAGGGGATACATAGTCTTCATGCTCATCTCAAAGATCAACATCACATAACACAGCTTTTTCAAAGCTGAGCGGCATATAAAACCAAAATAAAAAAGAGGATTTAACACTGGGAAGTGCTAAATTCATTGACTGTATCAGAACAGCAAAGGCACAAAATTTTGCTGTTTCAGCAGAAAGGACTAATGCTAGATGGGCATAACCAGACATGCAGATCTTCAGCCTCGAGCCCTCTGCCCAGGAGCACCCAGGACAAGATGTAGGACACAGCTCTGCAGCTCAGAGGACACCAGTCCCCCTGTGAAGGCAGCCACTCCATGACACAAAAAGATATTCCTACCATGCACTCCCTGTGCAGTGCCAAAGGTTAATATTCAGATGGCAGGTTCTGTTTCAAAGAGATGCAACTCTGAATTGAATTTAGGTTCAGAAGGCTTGTACTGAGCTCTATGTGCTTCTGAATTCTGGGATAACTCTTGCTCACTAAATGCTGGTATTTGTATGAATAAAAATGAAGGGATTTAACAAATCTTGTTCTGCACACAGTTGTCAAAAAAATCTGACCTTTAGAACAGGAAAAAGAGGGGGGATTTAAAGGTTTAGAGGAGGCAGTGGCTGCCTGACGTATAACAAACCTCTGAAAAATTATGAAGCAGTGAAAATCCCCTACAGGTCCCAACAAAATGTGTCCAATTTGCATTCCTGCAAGCCTTCCATACACACCACTCTTTGCCTGTGTGTACACAGGCAAATAAATCCCTAGGAATAATACAACTGGGACCTGAATCTGATCTCTGATATATTACTGCTCCAGAGCTCCATTCCAACTTTCACAAACGGCTTTTTTTTTTGTTCCAGATAACTAAATCAAAGCAGTCCTGATAAGCTTTCAAAGCAGGGAATGTGAGGAATGGTTTAATGAATGTTACAACTCAACCTATTACAGACTACAGAGCATTACAGAAGACAGAAGAGAGAAAAAAAGCACATATGACACTGATGTCTGGGAGTCTCAAATTCAAATCCAGAAGCACCTGCCTTTCTAAGTCCCTTTATATTAAGTCCAACAAAAAACTCAATGCTAACTGTGCAAAGTGACATGAAAAACGAGAAGTGAGAAGAATTGTGTCGGGCAAATACTGTTTCCCTAATGAAAAGTTCCATTAGTTGTCAGTTTGACACAGAAAGAGAAGAATCCTAATGGGCTTACATGGGAACAGACAGAAAAAAACCAAGCATAAATAAAAAGGAGCAGAAAAAAGGAAAAGGAAATGTAAGTTATGGAAGACAATGCTAAAATATTTTGGAAATGCATGTTCTTTTCACAAAGCAGCGCCTGTGGTATTTACACTGGCCCTAAGTGCTGTTTGTGCACTACAAGAAACTCAAGCAGCTTCTTTATGTATGTAACTTCACCTGTACATACACAGGGTACACTGTAAAGGTCTGTGTCTTGGTCCCAAAGTTCTGCCTTTTTTTTCACTGCTTTGTCTGTCTCCTTAAGTATTAAATGGTTCTTCTCCCAAAACCAAAAATAAGGTTGTAGCATAAATATTTTACAACAGGATGTTGTTCTGTGCAGTTTAAGTGTGTGCATGCAGATTGAAAGATTATGAAAATCACCTGAAGTTTTAGCTTAAAGTGAAATTTGAGCTCAGGACATACCAGATACTAAGCTATCTCATGAAGGCAATGATCGACTCCCTTCTCATATATCCTACCACTTAGGTGCTGTTCATGAGGGGTCTAGAACAAAGTAATTATGCTCCCACCTAGATTCCATATACCTGCATGTTCCTGTTTGCTCCTTTCATTACCTTATTACATGGCATTACTGTCCCAGAATTAGCAGTATTACCTAGACAGTTGCAACTGAATTAAAGAAGGAAGAATAACTACAATTACAGAGATTAAATGCTTCCTATTCACACGACAACAAGAAACACAGCCAAATCAGTTACAAGTAAGTCTACAGCCATTGTGAATACATCATGATGCAGACACATCCAGAGCAAAGCCATTCTTATCATGGAACCGTGGTCCCAGAAGAGAGTTCTGCTGAAAAAGCTCATGTAGAAGAGTTACAAGTATTCTAGTCACTTTCCTCAAAGCAGCAGGTCCAAAACCTATAACTATTACAGAATTGCAGTCTCTCTGCAGTTTTCTGGGGTTTACTTATTACTCAATTTTTATGTCCTTCTGTTTTCATCTAGTACAAATTACATACTATTACTCTTCCTGCTTCACATCTAGTTAACATCTGATACCCTTGCAATGTTGCAGAGCACTCCAGGCAGGATATAATGACTAGTTGTAAGCAGCAGAAATTTTCTCCTTCTTTATTTAGTCATCTTCTAATTAACCATTAAAAAAAATTAAAAATGCACTGCTTCTCCTGGACTGCATATATTTGGGCTTTGCATTTCACAGAATCATAGAATATCCTGAGTTGGAAGGGACCCACAAGGACCATCAAGTCCAGCTTCTGTCTCTGCACAAGTCAGCCCCAAGAATCATACCATGTGTCTAAGAATGTTGTTCCAGTGTTTCCCAATCTCAGACAGGCTTGGTGCTGTGACCACTTCCCTGGGGAGCCTGTGTCAGTGCCCAACAACCCCCTGGATAAATAACCTATTTCTAGTATTTAACCTAAACTTCCCCTCACACAACTTGAGGCCATTCCCTCAGGTCCTGTCACTGGTCACCACAGCGATCAGTGTGTGCCCTTTCTCTTCCCCTCATAAGGAAGTTGTAGACTGTGATGAGGTCTCCCCTCAGTCTCCTCCAGTATGACCTGACCAAGTGCCCTCAGCTGCTCCTCACATGGCTTCACCTCAAGGCCTGTCACCATCTCCATTGCCCTCCTTTGAACGGTCTCCAAGAGCTTAATATCTTTCTTATATTGTGGTGCCCCAAACTGCCCACAATATTCCAGGTGAGGCTGTCCCAGTGCAGAGCAGAGCAGGACAATCCCCTCCCTTGCCCGGCGGATGATGCTTTGCCTGATGCCCCCCAGGACACATTTGGCCCTCCTGGCTGCCAGGGCACTGCTGACTCATGTTCAATTTGCCCTTGACCAGGACACTCAGGTCCCTTTCCCAGCACTGCTTTCCAGCATCTCACTTCCCAGTCTGTAAAAACACCCAGGGTTGCCTCAATCATCTTCTTATGTTCAGAAACATGAAGTGTTTGTGGAAACTTTAAATGCGGCTAATACACCAATATCGTATTTCTCATGCTTATTCAAACTAACACCCCTTTTATATACCTATGAATACTAATCCATATTTCACTGCACAGAATACTTTACAATTTCAAAGCCATTAACAAGTAATTACCTTGTGCCTTGGTGCTCCAGTATGTCTTTCAAATTTAAGTAACTGCAATTCTTTTTAAAGCAACAATCTAATTTTTTTAAATACACTTTTAACACACTGTAGACAATTTCAGCTTCTCCTTTAGTTTAGAGCAAAACTCTTGTCATTTAAAACCAAAATATCAACGTCAGGTGAAGAAACAACATCCTTTTATTAAATGCAGGTAGACACATAATCAAAGATAATATATTCTGAACATATAGCTTAACTTCTGTTAACAGATAACTAATTAAAAAGTAATTTGTTGCCATACATATTGACAGTTGATGCACAGAAAAACAAATAAAAGTACCACTGCCAGATGATCACACAGCACAGGTGTCCTGTGATGTGAAATTTCACCTGCAACATGACATTCAGCTCTTTCAGTTTTATTTCAGAGTGAGACAGCTAACAGAAAAATAAAATGGAATAAAGAATTGCATTAAAAGGGCATTGAGGAACAGCATCTGAGCCATCTGAAGAGAAACAAAGACTTCTAAAGGACAGGCTTCAAACCTAAATTGCTGGAAGGTGCCACACCTGGAATAAGAGGCATGCATGCAGGCAACCATAAGATGAACACAGATAATTTTTCTTTAATGTACTGTTCCTTCTGCTGAAGTTTCCATTGCAAAAGGCATAGGCAAGCCAGACATGCTATGTAAAACAACTAGAAAATGGTAACGAGTCTTCAATTGGCACTGTGAACATAAAATGAGGTGGTTTCACCCCTGCCGTATCATGTGTCATGATATCCAGTATCTGGACATGGTGCAATCAGAAGAAATAATGAACTAATCCTGAAGGCTTACAAATATTTTTGAAGGACACTACACTGACAAAACTTTTGGTTAGTCAAGCAGGTTTTACTCAGAAGGTACAGAACCCCATCTCTTATCCTACTCCTTGGAAAAACAAAGTTTCTGGACAACCTCTAGTCTGAATCAGTTGCATCCTCCAGCAAACTACTACTTTTTTCCTAAATGCCAAAGAAAACTTCAACATCAGTTAAGCTTGTCAGGCTTCTGAGGATAAAAACTGAAGCTTATTATATGGAAATTTGTGAGACAGTTTTTAGAATAGACTTATTGCTCAGTGAAGATGGTAGTATTCATGTAACACTCTTTAAAACTACAGTTATTTATCCCCCAATGTCCTTGGACACAAATTCTCTGCCTCCACATTCGTGTGGTATGCTGTGCACCTGTTGGTTGCTCCAGACACAGCCACATCACAGGGCAGCACACTGAGAGCTCCCTACACTGTGAAGCAGTGTGTAACCTCTCAGGACAAGTAATAGAATCAGTAAGTAACCACAGGCAGCCACCGTGCACAAAACTGTCAGGGTTTCCATCTTCTATAAATTCCTGAGCAAGCAGAGGCAAAAAACAACCCAATTCGTTAAGAATATGCTGCAAATGGTACAGACTCCAATTGGTAATCATCTCCAACTTCCCTTGATAAACTTCAAAAAGTCTGTAATTTATTGTTACATTTTCTACTGCTTGCATCTGTTAAGACTGCAATTGTCATGGCCCAGGATTACGCCCTTCTGTATAAAATACAGCCTATATTCTTTTATACTTGCATGGACTTCTGTAGGCCACTCTCTAATGCAGTTGGTTTAATTTTCTCCACAAACTGTATAAATTGTGTTGAGACTTGAATCACCATCACAGTACTTCAATATGCCTTTGCCAATCAGCTTTTGCTGGAGGAAAGCCTTGTGACTGGCTTCTTCTATCCCTGCTCATCATCCACACATCAACTGCCAATAAAGACAAGAATTTTAGAATATGGGCTCTTAGCCGACTTTCAAGGAGGCAGCTGGTGGTTTTTTTATTTGTTTGTTTGCTTTCTGGAACCATGTGAGCTAGAAACAATTTTGCACCTAAGCAAAAGTCAGGTTTCTTCAGTATAGTCATGGCCTCAAACTCTGAAAGTTACTTTTCACATTTTAATTCCTTGCCTCTTTTCAAAGAGAGCTTAAACTAGAACAAAATGTGTGCCACTACTATTTAAACACTGTAAGAAACATTGGTATCAGTTCTCTATAGCTGCTCCTACTGATTTGACCATTTCTGGTAATACTCCCACCATAAGAACATACAACAGAAAACAGCAACTAGGTCAGAGCCTGCTGTTACCCCAGTCACGCTAAAGAAATAGGTAAGTCTCAGAAATATAGGAAAACGTTATTCAGACAACAGACAGACAGCACTTCCTTTCCCAGAACAATCTGTCTCCTGTCCTGACAACCTATTCCTGCTATATTTACCCGACCAAATTTTGCCAGTGATATATTTCCAGATGCACTTTAGCCACATGTCCCTGTCAGTCAGACCAAGCACAGAGGAATTTGAGCGGAGAACAGCTCCTAGAAATCACTAGATGTTAATCCATGCTTCCTCTCTTGCTTGCCTCTAGAGTTAAAGGAGACAAAATGTGTAAAGCATTATTTCTGGTTTATTTTGGAAGCAGGAACAAGCGGTACTTCATTTGAAAGAGCTATTTTCTTTGTCTGCTTTCTTTACGGCTGAGACACCTGAACAGTTAGAAGGAAAAAAAAAAAGTAAAACATGAAGTTAAAAACAACTGCCTGTTTCAATTAATTAATACTGAGTTATCTAGCAAGAAATTGTACAACACTAAAAAATACTCTATGCTAAACAAGGAGCTTACTGCTCTAATCTGCCATGGGAGAGCCAATTCCGCAACTAGGAAAAAAAAACCAACTATGCCATCTTTGCTGGAGAAAAACAATACACATCAGTTCTAGATTTCAGATAGTTCAGTTTAAGAATATTGATCAGCTAAAATTAGTTGAGTCGTGGAGCAGTAAGAACAGGATCTAATGAATGATCCTTTGAGCAAAGGAACAAATAAACTCTTTTCCCCACTTCTACACTACTAAGAGATGTTCCTCACAGCTCCTACATCAATATCACTTTGACTCCAAAGTGCATTTTTTGAGATTACAGCAATGAGGGAAAAACCAACTCACCCCACACCAAAAAACCCACCCAGCCAAAACCAACTCACCTAAAACCCCACCACAAACGACCAAAGTCACCTCTCAGAATCTTACTTAGCAAGAAGACTTTGTCATCACCTTGGTTGCCAGACAGTGGAACCAAGGTATTTCTCAGTTCTAGGTACTATGAGTCTTCCAGAAAGGGCAATGGGAGCTAAACCAGTGATGCAAGAGAAAGAGGTGAACAGAGGAGCTGAAAGGGTTTAAAACTGTAAATATCCTTTTCCTTTGGCTCCCTCCTCCCCTTTTCTGGAAAGCGCAGACAGGCAGTTTCAACCTTTCCACCGTTTATTTAACTGGCTTAACAGAGGGTCCTAACAGGTCACAAATAAGCTTTTTAAATAAAAAGCACAAGTTGAAATCAACAGTGGATATATCAAAACTCTTGGCCAGGCCAATTTTATTACTCAAGGTGGAATTAAAAATCACTGCAGCCTTCTTTTAATAGCATATTCACATAACAAGACCTCTTCAACAAGCTGGATGCAGGTAGAGATTCTTTGGAACAAAAGCACTTTTGACCCATTCTTCTAGAACAAACACACACCTAGGTTTGTAGTCAAAATTAGTAATGCTTAAGGACAAGTACGTCCTTTAGAACAGTCTAGGTCTAGATTACTTTCATCACAGCACTAAAACTTTAAAATTCTAAATTGTTTTTGCTGGAGAGATTGTTTCCTAAACCCTGTACCAGTTTGCATGTTTTCTGGTACCCTTTCCTTTTCAAATCTGCAACACTGGAACACTTTTCAAGCATGTCACTGGCAAATCATACAAGAGTAGTAGAGACAAGCAGAACAAGAAAGAAAATGAGCACTTTATGGGTGGAATCAAAAGACAGCAAATAAAATAGCTGAGTAGGATCAAGAGAAATGTGGGCAAAATATGAACTGCATTACATGTTAGAGTTTATTAGCAGACTCATACAGCTGCTCCAATTCAGGCATCTAACACAGGGATGTGAACAGCTGGTACCATCACCTGCTGTTCCTGCAGAGTGAAAGGGAGTGTGTGACCTTCCGTTGCAGCACATGGATCTGGAGCATGTGAACAAGTACCAGCATGGGCTGAGAAACCCTATAGCATTAGGGACTGCCATCCAGAAAGAAACCACAATTTAAAGGCAGCTGAATGAGAATGAACTTCACCTTCAGATTTTTAATGGATTGTTAATAAAAGCAAAAGGAGAAACTTTGCAAAATTTAAGCCAATATTGTCTGTGACACAGTGTTTTAATAGTCAATTAACAAACCACTAAATTAAGCATTCCAGGATGCCTACAATGGTCTTTCCCTTCCTCTCTATATTATGAAATATATTTAATATTATGTTTCTTCAGCAACTCATTTTCTCTGAAGAAAACTTTTTTTCCAATTCTTGAACTACCAGACAGCTGCTTGTTACAGAGTAGTTCTATTGCTTTCCACAATGTCTGAATATTTTAATTTCTTCCTCTACCACGTTTCTAACTTCCTTGCCAAAGCATTTTCCCCAAGAAAATATTAATTTTTTTTATTTACCAATCATGCGTATTTCTTCCTTTATGTGCCTTCATGATGAAAGTATTCACCCTCCTGTACCACTCAAAGAAGTTGCACGTTTTAGGAAAATATTGTTGTTTAGAATTTATCTCTTTCCCAAATCAAACTCAGTACTCTTGCTTCAACTAAAAAAGTCTCTTCCTGTTGACCATATTTTAACAGACTGGTAAATATCTGAGCACATTTTTCCTACACCTTTGTGTTCATCATCAACAATGCCACCAAAATAAATATTCCCAGGACTGTGTTCTCCCACTACCTGTATCAGCCTAATCACATCTGAAGTGCTAACTTCATGCTAAGGCAGAATACTTTTAATAGAGAGAAGCACAGAAGTAAAATTTGACAGTGCTTGTTAGATTTTAAGTCTGGCTGAATATATTTGCACTTCAGATANTGGTCAGTAAGAGTGGAGCATGTAAAGAAAAACATAGTATTTCTGAATGACAAACCTGCCATTCAGACTGAAGTAAAGAAATCAGCTAATGACTCCTCTATGCTGTCATGACAGTCATCTTCGTTATTACAGAACTATTACAGGCCACTGTAAACTGTCTAATCCAACTCTGAAGAACATCCTAACAGTTGCTAAGTGCAGTTACTAAAGACAGTTACAAAAGCAACCATATTTTACCACTGACACTCATTTCCAGAAAAAAGCTTCTTCCCTAGGCTACAGCCAGATCTAATAGACCATTCTCTTTCAATGTGATGTGATAAAAGTAACAACAACATCTTTATTTACGTCAACAATTCCTCATATTTACAACTTGCCACTTTAATTATTTAGGCAGTTAATCAGTAAATGGAACCTAACTCCACAGCCACTTTGCAGACTTTGTCACTGTATCAAGAAAAATTAAGACTTCAGTAAGTAACAAAGCACAAAGACGTATCTTAATAAAACACTTCCTCCCAGAATCAAGCTAAACATGATCAAAAAAGTGAAGAGCATTGAAGTATCTCATTTAAATAAGCACATGCTTTAAAAATTATTTAGTCATGCAAGCACTCAGATTCCTGCACCAAGCAAAGGCAGCTTATGCTTTCTGAAACCCTGCTGTTTATAACTTACTACTTCAATATGCCTAGGAATAAGTTTCAGCTTACTCCTACAAGATCGGAACTGGGAAAAAAAGAACTTCTGAAGTGTTTATATATGGGTATTGATAGAGGATCAAACAATCAAAGAACCACCATCTCTGAAGAATTTAACATTTACAGCTAACAAGCATTAACGAAGTACACATCTTGAGTACTGTAATTGCGTAATTTCAATACAGTGCAAAATAAGTTAGATTAAGCTGTTTGCCAATCTATTCCTTTTAACAGCACAGCTAAAGCCAGTATCACCCCAAACTTTAGTTCTAGTGTATGTATATGCAAGCTCTCATCTAATATCTTTTACTTTTCTACCCATCTCACACTGGGGGTTTTTTGTAGTAATGTCTTGCCTATTCCTCAGCTGTCACATAACTATACACCTGCTTCTTCCTTCACAACATGATGAATAGAGCAATAGTTTGAACTATTTTAACTTCACTAGTTTAACTAGTTATAACTTCACAACTGCACCATGCAAAAAGCACTGACATGTTACTTTCAGAAAGTTCAAGAGATGAGGAATCTATGTCTATCAATGCCCTTAAACTGAACAAGAAATCTCCAAACATAATTAGGAGTTCAAAGCAATAGCAGGTTGCTTCCACATTTACAATGGCATTTCCAAGTAATATGGATACAGCACGTCATAAAATTATAGATTAGAACTATCAATATTCTACAATGACTAGTTGATAAGTGTTCCCTCTCAAGATGGTTTTATTTCCTATAATTCTGTGATGACATGTACTCATTCATTGTCCTTAAAATGTTTACATATATTTAACTCATGATTGAGTCTTCCTCACCCTAATAACAAAACGACAGATTTCCATTCACTGCCAAAGTTTTCCTTCAGAAAGCACCCATTGATACCATCAACAAACTCATCCATGACACTTCCATCTCTCTCATCTCAGAATCCATCATATCATAAAACCTCAGATCTTACCTTTAAGCCACTGTACTGTAGACTTCATATATCAAAATTTCTTTTTCTTGGTAGCTTTTAAAGTTGCTGAAAAGCAAGTTAATATCATGTCATCTAGAAGATGACAGGACTTTCCATAGGACTGTATGAAGGTGTAAATTTTATATCTCTTTCCTGGACAAATCAGCTGTCTTCTGTCATTTTCTGAAGGCAAATTTCAAAAGCCCAATCTTGACTATCTGACATTTTTTTAAGAACTTATAATAAAGAGGTCCATAACATGTTGTAAGACTTTTTTTAATGATTAAGGAAAAAAAGTAAAGAAACAAACACAAACAAAAAATAACCCTTCAGCAAAAGTCTATTCCACAACAAGCTAGATGCAAGTACCTTAGAAAGCTCCTGCAAGCTTATCTGAAATGGGCAAGTCAACTGCACATTCCTCACTATTAACATTCCTCAGCAAATCAATTTCTCTTTAGTCTGCTACTTCTACACTTACCGTATAATCTCTGCTGTTCTACCTCTCTTCTTGCTGGCTTTTTTTTTTCCACATTAATTATTGAGAGAAGGAGCACTTTGTCACAAATCCCTGCACTGTTCCTGAAAAAAAGGACATTTTTCCCAGTTGCATCTTCTTTAAAAGCTCTCCTTCAAACTCACACCTTCATATAAACCATATTAGGGATCAGCCAATGACAGCTTGTTTGAAGGACGAAGAGGGGTAATCATTAAGAAAAACCCCCCAAATGTTTAACAACTTTGTATACTTAATGATTCCACTGCTACCCTCTTAAGGTATAAACCCTGAGATGAGGAATACTTCAGTATGCTTCTTCGAATGCACGATGAACATTTCTTGGCAGTTCTATTACATATTATGCAACTATATAAATATGCACCTGCACTTTCTGACACAAATTACTGCTTCTTTGAAGTAAATCACCTTTGAGGCAGTATTTTTAACAGGTTAGATGCCAGCAACTCAGCGAGAAGACAGTTAAAAAAAGGAAAGATGACAGAAGAGCTATATATATTCAATAAACTACCAGAATTCAGCAATTTTGTGTACACTTCTACTTGCAGAGGGGTTTTACTGTTATTCAAATAGTTGTAACATCTCTCAATTGGCCACAATTCCTTTTCACTACTGTTGACCAAAACAAAGACATCACCATCAAAGAAACTTGATATAAAACCTCCACGGCTGACTTAAGAGGAACCTCAGGTTCTACAGAGCATCTGGTACTGCCTTTCCACCAAATCAAACTGCAATTTATTGCCCTCTAATGCATGTACATTAAGCCATTTCCTTTATGGCTCCACTTTACACAGAAGCAGTAACTGAAGAAAATAATGGAGTGCCCTACAAGTGGGAAAGTAATTGCTCAACAAGCGTGGAACAAGAGAGAGTCAGTTGCACACCACACACATGTGGCAGCTCTTCAGAGCCCAGCCCTACACTGGTAACAGAAGGCTGGTGTTACAGAACAAGCCCACTGTGGGAACTCTTCCAAGCAGCAGCCAGGAGCGCTTGTCCATCTAAATCCTTAGTTCCTTAAGGATCAGGAGTCAGGAAACAATTTCTTCCAACAGCACCACCTCCTGCCTGTACCTGCCAGCCATTAGCCACACACAGAAGGAAGACTTTTAAGTTTCAAGCTCTAATCTTAAATTGCACTTAGAGAACTGTATTGAAAGGATGCTTAGATGGTATAATAAGTGTGGTGGTGCTGGGTTTCACAAGAAAATTAAGAGACACGCAGAAATACCTTGTGTGAAGACCACTTTACTGGGCTGGTTGCTTTTTTTGTTTTGTTTTTTACTCTAGTTATTCCCATATTCGCTCAATTTCTTTTGAACTTATTCAGTAAGTTTCTTACTCAGAAACACAAAATAGATGATTAACACAACACCTAAAGTCATCAAATTAAGGATGCTACACAACCACTGTTTATTCTGTCTGTTCAGTCTCAGTTATAAATTCCTCAACTACAATCTTTCCCTTCTCAGAAATCCCAGTTTCATTCAGTATCCTGTGTTAAGGGGCTCAGTGTATAATTCAACAGAGTCAACTAGATTGACACCATCCATATCTGACTCCTCATCCTGTGTGTCCTGCACACAACAGAAAAGCCTTGAGAAAGGTTATGGTGCTTGTCTTGAAACATCTATAAGCTTCACAAATACGAGCAGTTATTCATCAAGGACATTGCTTCTTCTTCGTTTATACATAAAATAAACAAAATCTTAAGCTAAATTATGACAATTCTAGTGTTCGTTTTGGGCTCAAGAGGTTCACATTCCAGGTTTCTCAGTGCAGCTACCATTCTTAGAGCACACAAGTGTCACTCCAGGAAAATCACTTAGAAAGTAGAGCACAAAGTTAGGAAGTACCTGGGGAAAGTCTGGTCTATTATTTCTCCAGTAACACCAAGAAAATCTATGCCAAAAATATAAATATAGAAACACACTCTCTGAGGCAAATTCAAAGACCTCAGCCATAAGATGGTAATTTGACTCATTTGATGCCACAATGAGATTAAAAAAATTGATCATACTCAAAGAGAGTACCTGAAACTATGTGCACCTTCAAAGCTAAAACTGCACTGATTTACATTCTCTGTACACTCAGAAGGACGCCTGCATTCAAAAAGCCTAGAAACTCGCTTTAAAAATGACCGCTTTTACTGCATTGTCTGAATACAACTGGCAAAAATCAAGTCTGGATTCCACCTGCAAGCAAAACATCAAATTAAGGCTGTCACCTTAATCTTTGTATTTCTAAGAAGATGAGAAGAGGGGAGAAAACATGAAGACAAATAAATTACCACTTCTGTATACTGTGTTAGGTCATTCAATATGGACTAAAATTGTATTGCCACCTACTAATTAGAATGAGGTTGAGTCAAAGATATGGAAGGAAACTTACTGTCAATTTCCTAGCCTTTCTTATACTCTTTCTTATACTCATATTGACATGTAGAGATACCTGTTATTTAAAACAAAAAACAAAATGTCCTTTTATTTTTTTTGAGTTATCACAAGAACAGACATAATCTAGGACATCAGTCTGGAGTCTTCCAGATTTTGTATAGGAAGCTGATAAGCAATAGACAAAACGCCTAGGTGATTTTGGTTTTTTTTAATGTCTGATCTAGATAACAATGCAACCCATCAGTGCAAACAATGGAAGAAATATCACAGCTTAAGGTTTATCAGTACTCGTTATTTGCTAGTAGCTTCAAGCACTTCCTGCAGAAACTCAAGATATAAATACTAAATAATATACAATATTGTTCTTACCTGTAAAGGGCAAAGCATCAAGTATTTCAGTACTTTACATGTCACACATCCATATAGTCTAATTCCTACACTTCTTTATTAAAAAATCCAAACATTACTTTTTTCTGACTTCTTAACTTCGACTGACTACAATGACCCTCTCATATTTTATTCAGCAGCAATTGAATAGCACTGATAACAGGCCACACATTCATATTTACCAGGAATTTACCAGTTTTTAAAACTAGATCATTCAGAAAGAGTTCAGACATTCATCTCAAAACATGATAAAGTTCCTGTATCGTTTTATATACCTGCCAGACTTTCTCTAAAAACTGAGTTTCCAGAGCTCAGAGATGACAAAACAAGTGTGCACTCAAGTCTACATACCAGAAAACTGATGGCTACAGTAACAAGTATATTAAGTCAGTACACTGGGCAAAGGTTCTCTTATGGTTACAGTCATTTGACCTTTAGCCAGCTCTTAATGCCCCAGCCAACCCTCTAAAGATGGAGATTTGCAGCAGCTTCTTGTCTGAAATAAGCCAAGAAGATTCTTCTGAACCCACTGTATAAGCATTCATTTAAAATGTCATGAATGTGCATGAAATCAGAGTGCTTCTAACAGCTTACTTTGCAGTTTCTGTTTAAAGGCACTAACTTCGAACCACCAGAGGATAAAAGGACTCAAACCTTCCAGTCTGGCACTCATGGGCCTAAAATATACACAAGCACCTCTTCACAGGTGTGTTTACCTAGTTTAAACCTTGTTTAAATAGACTTCATGCACACACTTTCCACAAACACCTGCTTCTCGCACTGCAGTGATGACTTGTACAAGGCAGTTGTATTCAGTCATTTCTATCCTAAAGCCATCCTACATACCAGTAAGCAGTACTTCAGGCACAAAAATCCTGGTTACTGACTCATTCCCCTGGTCAAAGTAAAGCACGAATTTTGCAATGAGAAGAATGACTACAGAGGTATCTGCTCTTACCTCTACATGATATCAGGATGGTCTGAATACAGTCACGGCTAGATTTAAGGCAACCCATTCCTCACCAAATCATGAAAAGCAGGCTCTTAATTAACTCATAATTCCAACCACTTGCAGTTACAAAACATTTTCCTGGTCAGAGCATCCAACATTGGAACCACTCATGAAAGAGACAATGCTCAGTTATCACTGGATGTCAAAAAGAAGCTTCCTTTTGTTGACCTAAATCCATAACAAAACTGACAAAATGAACAAATATTTCTAACATCCAGATACATTTTTCAAGATACTCAGCTCACTTTACAGAGCAGTCAAACGGAAGTTGTAATTGCAACAGTCCTAGATCCAAATTCACAATACAGGCTTCCAACAGTTTTAGAATAACCTTTGAAGATGTAGTTGTATTTCAATTTTACATGCATGGACAAAATTTGATAGTCACTGCTTCCACATGGTCGTAACTCAGGACATCAACTTTTGCTTTTTCTAAGCATTTGGAACACAGAACACCACATCAAGCTTACACTTACAGTGCATATCTTAGTATAGCAGGCATTCAGCTATTAAATTTATCTTGGATTAACTTATGCATCACCTAAGATAACAGAATCTCTCTTTTTCCTTTCTGTTTTTCAGGCAACTATTATCAATAACAACTAAAATATATGCAGCCCATGAAAGTGTAAAAATGGCATCCAATAAACCAAATGATAGTGGATCAGAGCAGATATGCTGTTCATTTTCAAATTATCAAACTCCTTATAAATTTACATAAAATTGACACAGAAATGAAGTTGCTCTGCCAGAACGTGAAAGAGAAACTTAATTCCACATAATTCAGGTCCAAGGCCCTTAGCAAGGGATGCTGAACTATAGAAGTGAAGTTACTCTTACCATAATCATGGGATTGTTTGCACTGGTCTTCTCTAGATGCTTCCTCTGAGAGCTCTTTTAGATGTTACAATGGGACGAGATATCACTACATAGCTGAAAGCAAGCTTTTACTATTTTGGTAATCAAACACAGTATGCAATTTAGTTACTCTTGAGGTGCAACACTTTGAAATGGGAACCTTTAGCTGCTGGGGGCATATGGTGCAACTTTATACCCTTGACCAGGGTATTTCAGCATCACAGTCATGACAGAGTTAATACCCACTAGCTCAGAGGAGAACAAAAGGTACTCCACTGCAACATGCCTAACATTTACATTGCCTCTCTTTGCTCATTAAACAGGTTTTGGTTAAATAATGAACAAACTGTATTACAGACTCCGATGAGAATTCCAAAATTATAAATCAACTGGTAAAGCCCAGAGGAGAATGAAGAGAGTGGGAGGGAAGGAAGGATAATATTGACTAATATAAAGGGCGCAGCTTGACAGTGGATATTCCTGCCACACCTGATCAAACATGCTCCATGGGGGAGGGGAAAGAAGGGAGAGAGCAAGAGGGGAGATGGGACAAGGCAGCCTGAAATTTGCATCCGGAACAGATTAAAATGGGTTCTTGGGGGATTGAGAAAATACATAATATATATTACTATAAATGCAAAATTGTACTAAAAGCTAACTCAAATGTCAAAGATTACAGCTTGAATAAATTTAAATATAAAAGCAACGCGTTTCCATGAGCTAATGAAAGAGACATGAAAGGAAGGTCTAGGAGAGGGCAGAAAAAAAAAAAAAACCCACACCAAAAACCCCTAAGCTTGGACTTTTCATTGCCTGGAAGATGAGGCAGGAGACCCTGCATGGTTCAACGTACTGCTTGGGAACAAGTCCACATCTCACACTGAAAACAATGGAGCATAGCAATGATGTCCTATCTCAAGATACGATTCAGTAAATAGCAGTCACTGAAGCTGAAATTACCTGTCTAAAAGAATCCCACGTAGTGAAACCAACATGCTATCATCACCATACATAGGCAATTATTATCTCAGCAGAAACCATTACATGATAACTAATACTCAAAGGGAGCTTCTGAATCTCAGCACATTAAAATTTGCTTTCTCTAACATAACCAGATAGTGAACATGCATTTTTTCCCCAACAAGTCAACAGCACATTGTACCTAGCTGCTCTAGAAAAATGGCCAGTCCCTGACATTTACTTATACTGCATTTATTTGAGCATTCTGACACTCCCTGTTCTCAATGATGAGGAGAGATATTTGCAATAATGGCAAAGAACTTCAGGAGTCTTATTTTAAAGAAAAATTTATCTCATAGGAGGGAGAAAAGAAAAATGTCCTGCCAAAACATTTTTGGTGACTGCATGCCTATCTTAGAGGTGAGTGAGCTTACAAAAAAACCAACAAATCCAGATGTCATGTAGTTCAAGTACAAGCATAACGTCCAGAACAAATACACTATTTAGATATGCAAACTGTGTAGGAGATTCCTAGGATGTCACAACCTGACAAAAAAGTCCTGCTCACAATGAAGGGAATTTCACCAGGCAAAGAAAAGTAAAGCATTACATTTACAGGTAGCCACAAAATAAGGAGTAAGGGCTCAAAATCAGCACACATCCTCAGCACCTCTTGTCAGCACCTGGAAGCAGCACTACTGTACTTCCAGGAAGCACACCTTTTATGGAATTTCAGGCTCAGTGCTGATACAAGCATTATCATGCTTCGAAATTAGAAATGCAAAAAGTCCACCTCATACGTATGGAGCTCAGGACGAGCTTCACTCCCAGATTCTCAACATACAATTAGGTTACACTTAAACAATCACTCCTGAAACTACAAAAACAGAATATGTGGGGGAAAGGAGAGAAAGTGAGGTTGTGAGAAAAAAAATTGTCAGAACACCACAGTCTTGTGTTCTACTTCTGTAATCAGTATAGATTTCTAGTTCCTTTCAGTGCAAGTGATCAAAAGGAAAGGTTTCACTTCAAGATTTAAGAGATTTAAGGTCTGTGCTTCACTTATTACTGATAACACATGACGAAAACCAACAAACCAAAGAATATGAGAAAAAAAAACCTGCTACTTTCAAAGCAGATTTTTCCATCATTCATAGATCAAAAAGTGTAAAGAAAGTACAAAAAGGCTATGAATGATAATACATCATACTTCACATATTACCACAAGTTTCAGTATATTAAAAAGACATGCATGTTTATATATAAAAATGTGTGTGTGTACACACACAAGTATATATACACGTACATATATGTATCTCCATATAGACAGAAGTGGTAGCAGTGGTACTTATGTGTTAGTTTACATTGGTATTATTTGTTTAAAAGGATATACATATTTCCTCTTTTCCAGTTATTCTATTAATGACCTCTGAATAGTAAGACAAATAAATACACTTGTATATTTATTTGCATATATTCCAGCAGGCACACATACCTGCTGGTTTCCATATATGCTTACCTGTTATATTATTCAGCACTTCTTTTAAGTTGCTAAAGCTATGTAGCAGGGGATCCCTTTCTTCATCCTATAGATTATGTACAGGAAGGAAATAATTAATGAGACAAACATATTCCTGAAGATAAATCTTTATACTGGGCCTGTTAAAGATCTCACCATTATATTCACATTAGTACTGTGGTTTGAGTTTATCACTGTCAGCACATTTACACCACCAAAACCAAGAGAAGCAATTTTATTTTCCTGCTAGTGCTCCCCAATATCATACAGCTCAAATGTCAAAGTCTAGGTCCAAAACTGAGCATTCTGGTTTGGTTTTATTGTCCTTAGAAGTATTTCTGATTAGCCTTCTGCTGTTCAATAAATTTCACAGCAAATCTAACTCATACCATATTGAAATGGCTCATCTGGATTTGCTATAATGTTAATCTATGCAGATTGTATTAGGAACAGAAACACAATGACATTTGGTGCCATTAAAATAACTTGAATAAAGAATCACAGTGCAATATTTATATGAATTAGCTGCATCCTTTAGCCTTAGTCTATCTTTACAATATTAAAATAAGGAGGACCAGCAGTTTCTCCAAGTTGTGCACAGCCGCACCCACACCTCCAACAGGGAGGCAGAAAAAGGTCCCTGCCCTTTGACAAACCACTGAAACCGCCTGTGCTGGATGACAGCCATCTGCTATTCATGCGACATTCTGAAGTGCACCACACGCACACATTTGCACTGTGGCAGCCATAAACTGACCAATGCATTGTTTAACCTGGAAACACTATTAACGGCTTTTATCAAAGCAGGTTTGAAACTATTAACAAGTTTTAGTCAGGAATAGAGCTAGCAGCAACTAAACAAGAACTGAAAAAAGATACTATGCCATACAAAAAGTCTAAAAATACCCTATATATAATGACTTCCCCAATTTTTATTTACTGGCATTTCTGATGAGGACTGTCTTCTCTAAGAAAACATAAAAGATACATAAAATCATTGTTCTAAATCAAATAACACCATATATATTTAAATTTCCTGACACACCAAGTGATCAAAGTCTGAATGAGATGATTCCCACATGGAATACAATGTGAGTTTTTCTTATTTACAGGGTTAAAAGGTAGAAGATTTCTAGCTTTGTAGCTCTGACAGTTGCTGGCATATGAGAAGCCAAAAACAATGTAGAAAGTTATTCCAACTTTACTTACAAAAGCACTATAATGAATGCTACAAAACACTGAGGTACTTTTCTAAAACCATGTGGTTTCTGCTATATGTGTTTCTACCTGCTGCCACAGGTAGCAAAAATTCAAGGTAACTTACCAGATGTGTATGAGTGCTCCATCGGGCATTGCGCTTTATGGCTCCCACCACTGCGTTGATTTCACCTTGTACAATGTAAATGTTCTTATCCACCATCCTGACAATCCTGAAAATAAAGGTAAATCAAATTAATCTCCATCCCCTCAGAATCACTGTCTTGCTCAGATGAAACAACATTGGCCCTAGTCAAGAGGAGGTCTTCAGAGACGCAAGAAACTCTCAGATCTTTTTTCTGTGCATGCACAAAATACAAGTTATTACATATAACAAGTAGAGTTATTTAGTCAAAAAGAAGACAAAAGGAAGACACTTCTCCATAGTATGTTTTCAAGACCATAAGAGCAGACAGTCAGTTATAACAAGACATTTGTGATTCAAGAGATAACTTTGTCAAGGCACATTCCTCTTTTTTTTTCCAGTCCATTTAAATTCACAGAAAGATAAAGTGTTTGGGCCCTGGGACAGGCATCCATGACAATGCAATAACACACACATCTCCAGCACTATGGCAGAGACCCACAGGTCCACATGGAACACAAAGCAAACTTTGTATTCTGTTAAATAAGCATCAGTGGCTTGAATAAGCCAGCCAGAGTGAAACTCTTCAGGACTTAAAATATTGACAAAATAAAGTAATTTATAACAGATGTTGATTTCACACTTGCTTCACAAAAATCTTTTCAAGGAAGCAGGGAAATAAAAAAGACAAGGGTAAGACCCCGCAAAGAAATGAGCAAAACTAGAGACAAGCGTGGATAGAACACACAAAGGCAGAAATCTATTCCCCTGCAGTCTGAGGTCTTTCAGGTAAAAAACCTAAACTGATGCACTCAGAGAACGTCAGAAGAAGGAGAAAATTTTAAAAGCAAGAAATACTTGCAATGGTATGAGCGATAGAAACAAAGAGTGAATTATTATGGAACTGTTCTCTCTATACTATTTATAGTCCAGATAGAGTCAAGCGTAAAGAAATGAGTATGAATGGAGAGCAATAAACAGACACAACTGTTCATAAAGAATAAACAGGACTTATAAAGAGACCAGAGAGTCAGATGATACCATGTCTGCAAATGAGAGGGATTTAATGAAATGGCAGCCAAGTAATGACACTTTTTCAGAAGAATGAAAGGAAAATGAGGACTCCAGCTTAAAATCACAAGAGATATGAAAGCAGAAGATTGAAAACACTTTGAATCAGACAGGCTCATTTAAAAGACTCAGTTGGGGAGGGGAAGCAAGGGGTAAAAAACTACAGTGAATATGAGAAGGATTTTTGCCCATATAGCAAAAGCAAACCTGAAACGAAATGGTCTTGGCACATTACTCAAGACCTCAGAAAGCCCACCACAGAAATTTCAGAACATACATCCTGGATCTGTCACGCCCCACATTCATTAACATGTTTGAATTATCAACAACGCTTCAAATACACAAACATTCTACTAGTGAAAGAGATTAATTTGCTTCAGGACTCATAAGGGAAAGAAAGCAAAGTATTATAAAAAGATACCTTATCAAGGGATGGCAACAGATTTCTTTCTTTGCTTTTTCATGTGTTTGCAATAGAATGAATAATTTTACTGCAAAATTGTTTCTTACTTCATTAGATTAATTATACATAATGGTATTCCCAGATGTAAGACAGTAATTTAGGGGTAAAGACAAAAGTATCTTACAATATAAAAACAGTCATGACAGACCATATCAGAAGTTTATCTCATTCACTACAGGATGATTTGAAAAAAATAAAGAAATAGCTCTACCAAGTAATTTGCTTGTGCCCTGAAGAACAGAGACTTACATCCTTTCTCAACAGGTGTATTTAACAGAGCCACCAATATTCTTCCTACTCATGTGTGTAGTACTTGAGATGCTCCTGTCCAAAATAGCAAATAATTCCACATATTATTCATATGATTGCATTAAAATACATTGATCACAATTTTTTCTACTCTACCTTGTTGTCTTTGCTTTAGAACAGGGCACTACTGGCAGATTTCACCTCTGTGTAAAACTCTTCATTTATTTCTTGTTTCAGTCATTTCAGTATTTTCCGTATTTTTGCACGGGCAGTTTCAGGAATCAAAATTCCCATCTACAGTACTTTTGAGGAAACATTTATACATGCAAATTTGTCAAATCTAAGTTTTTCCTGTCTTCACTGTTCCAAAATAGTACTGAGCATGTAAATTGTGTAGTACTGTTCCAGGCATTTAGCAAACTAACATGGAAACATGATTTCAAAAAGCATGTAAATATCAAACATACACATTACATACTTAGCACATACATAGATACTCAATAGCTCTGTCAATATTTAAAGAGATGCCAAAGCTTAAATACTGTTCTGCATACTAACGAATCTGCTTGCAGGAGATACTCCAGTATCTCCTCCACTTTTAACATAGAAGAATCAAGAAAGGAAAAGTTCTTAAACTCAGTCCTTCCTGAATGTAGGGGACTTAAAATGCCCAGCTAACTCCAAACAGCAAAATATGAAGAAGATAGGCACAAGCCTTCAACATACATCTTTTCTTTTTAACCTGCTGGGAAACTATATGTTTTCTATCAAGCAAGGGTGCAAGAAATTCTTGTTGCTTGGCAGGGCTCTCCTGACATATTAAAACCCTACAAAACTTCAAGAACATTTTTGCCATTACGTTCTTTCACTGCTACCATCTGAGAAGACTTAGAGAGAATGCACGCCTTTCCTCACTGCCAATTCCATTAAATATAACTCAATTCAAAAGTACAAAAATTCACTCTACGCACGCCAACAAACTCACTGGACCAGTGCAACTGAACTAACCTGTCATGCTGGAGATGCAAATTCACTTTCAGATCTCTGAACATCAGATACACAGCCCACCAGGTACTGATGAGGGCAAATACCACTTCCTAGTTAAACTTGTGGTTAACCAAGAAGTAGCACACACATTTCAAAGTAAGCCACAGCCAAATACCCTCACTCATGCAAAGGACCTTTGCAACTGTGTGCTGGAGAAGGAAACAGAAAATAATTACAGAGTGGGCAGGAAAGCTAGACAATTGTTTTCAGAGACACATGCACCTTGAAAGCTAAGCCTACCACAAGTACCACCCATTCATGTAAAAATTTAAAAGTATTTCAAGTAATGGATATAGCTTCACTAAACTCCACACTTTTCAAAGGCTATCCCTTTTAAACCATTAGATAATTTCTCTGTGTTCCTTCAACTGTATCTTCACCACAAGCAACAACTGCTCACACTTTAGAGCTCAGTATAATTGAAAGAAGTTTAAAGATTCAAATTAATGCCCTGAAGTGACAGAGAAAAAGTTACATGATTTAGCAGACCAGCACTGAACAATCAGTTGGGTTTAATAGAGCATGGTAAGAGTCAAGCAAAACCATTAAAAGTTTGATCAACACCAAAATAAATTGGTAACACGAATTCAGGCTTAATGTTATAAAGGTATGTTCTGAAGAATGGGATATTGTAAAACTGTTGGTTGGACAGGTTAACAGAATTCCTAACACCGAAAATCACTAAAAAATTTCAAATAACCTCTCTAGCAAAGGCAACAGTCTGGCACCTCTTGATGTCTTCAGATCAAGACCAGATGCCTTTCTTGCAAGCAATCTTTAATCAAGCACAAGACAGTTGACTCAGTGCAGAAACAAAACGATTCGGTTCTGAGTCTTGAGTTAGACAAAAAAAAAACAGGAAAGGTATCAATTATATTTCAAATGGTTTTTAGCTCCTTAACCCTGGAGTCAGTCGTACATGAACTCCTGTTTATCTCTCATGACAAGTTCACACATCTGCTTAAAGCTGCAGACCAGTCCCCTTGTTCACTCCTGCACAGAATTTCAACTTCAACAGGTAGCACAGTGAAAATGGCAGCCCCAAACTAAGGCAACAAGCTATCCAATCCACCACGAGAAACAGAGGCTGTTAGCACTCAAAGCAGGGAACAGGTTAGTGCCTAAGTATGTCAAAACAAAAAAAAAAAAGCTCTCATTCATAACCTTTTCAAAACCTTCATCAATGTCTACAAACAACAATTATCACTTTTCTGAGATTTCTGAAATAGCATCAAATGTAAAATCTTCATCTGAAAACACTGACAAGATTTGCACCTGAAAATGTAATCACACATGTGCACGGAACACTCCATTACTTAACCTTGGAACATGCTACCCCAAAACATCCCAATACATAGGAACAGAATTCATTCCTGAATATTACCACAAAAGTCTTGGGTAGAGTTTTAGAAAACACTCCCTCCTCTACAGAGAAATATCTGTAATTCTTCTGGAAACAAGCAAGAGTTAGCATCAGAACTGACAAAGTCTGGCAGACTTCCATCAAGTCACTTCTTCCTATCTCTTAACTCTAGCCTTCAGCTATGACAACTGACTCAGACCCAGTGAAACTACTCCAATAAATAGCAGTAATGGAAAACAACATAATCACAATATATGCAGCCGTGGCTGTATTTCAAAGTAAGCTTCTGCTGGCCTAAATTTGACTGCATATGACAATGCATGAATAATCTACATAGTCTCTGACCTAGATTTGGCCACTCGAGTTCTGATAAAACTCACTGCTACCAAAACAGAACACACAATCATGAACCACAAACAACTCTGCCTATCTCACAGCTAGCTAGGTTACCAAGAAGCCCAGTTGATCATGAAGAAAACTCCTTTTCTTGCTTCTAAACTGCACGTGGAAGGTATATGAACCTCTGTTGGGACATTTAACCTACTTCAGTTTTTCATGTAGTAACTACTCTGCAATAAGCATCATAGTCAACAAAAGTTCAGAGGACGTTTCTCCAAAAGCTAGCTCCTAAGGCCTAGACACAGTGATAAAACAATATTTTATAAGTATAGAAAGGAACTGTGCAGGTCAGTGATGCCGTAATTATGGGCAATTAAGATAAACAGGAGTGATATAGCAGGGGTGGCACATGAGAAAGGGAGGTGGAACAATCTCCTCTGCAAGCCTTCATACGCAGCTGCAACAGTGAGATGGGCCTGGGAATCGAGAAGACAGAGGCAACTCGCATTTATGTCAACACTGTGTAGTAAAAATGAAATCTAACGTTAATACGGCAAGGGACATTTTCTTTCTTCCATATTTCTTCATATTGTTGAAACTGAGAAGCATGCCACCAGTTGAACCCATAACACACGTGCCACGTGAGCCCCTGAGCACTCCCCTGCACGGGGCTGACCGTACGCCGGGAAAAGCCCGTTTCCACGTCCCACCACCCCGGTGAGCGGACAGCAGTGCGGGTGCAGCGCAGGGCCGGCACCTCCCTCCGGCCCGGCCCCCCTCGCTGCTCCCCGAGGCCCGCGGCGGTCGCGGCCGGGGGGCCC
>VXAU01000329.1:102470-158790 GCA_013399695.1 Formicarius rufipectus | reverse complement strand
ATCGCGGCGCGGTGCGGCGCTCGCGCCGGCGCAGCTCCGGCGGCCGGGCGGAAGGTGGTGGGAGGGCTGTCCGCGCAAGGCATTGTGGGCCGGGCCGGGCGCCCGCCAGGCCGCGCCCCCTGGCTGTGGGTGTGGGTGATGGGGCGGGGACTGCTCGGGCTGGGAGAGAACAGCGCCGGGACTGCCCGGGTTGGGGGCGGAGCATCGCTGGGACTGCCAGGGCTAAGGGGGAAATAGCACTGGGACTGCCCAGCTGTGAGGGGAACAACGCTGGGATTACCCGGGCAGAGCGGGGAACAGCGCTAGGACTGCCGGGGCTGAGAGGGGAATAGCGCTGGGACTTGCCCGGGTTGTGAGGGGAAAACAGTGCTGGGACTGCCCGGGCTGAGGGGAAAACAGTGCTGGGACTGCTAGGACTGAGGGACGAAGCTGTGCCTCTCCACCGTGCTTAGCGAGTGTTTCGCAATTTGCTTTACAGCCTCTTCCAGCTGCTTTTCTGGAGCTGTTTGAGAGGTGATGCCCTGCAAGCATTCTGTTTCCTCCCGGATACCTCCCTGTGTCACAGTTCTGCTCTTCCAGCGCTGGAACAGCTCTCCCAGAGTACGTGCTGAGTGAGCAGGCAGGAGAGTTTCAGTGGGCAGAGCAGAGCGTGCAGCTGCCCGAACATGTGTGACAGTACACAGAGGAGCACACACAGGCTTTTCCTTCTCTGCCATCCTGCTCCCCAGTAACCTGAACACAACTGATGCTTTGCTCAACTTGGGCTACAGGCCATGTGCTGTGACCTCAGTTCATGCAGCCCAGCAAGCCTGGCAAACAGGAGTCACAACTGAGTTAAAGTGCTCCATGAAGCCACTTTACTGGCCTTCTTTCTGCAGCAAGAGCAGTTGGTTTTGTAGCCATACAGCAGCTGGCAAAATGAATTCTTGGTGCTGCTCAGACCTTCTCAGCCACTTTCTGTACCCTGGTGTCAATGCAGTGTACTTTAATGGCAGTAATTTGCAGGGATCACACTGCTTGTTCAAGCCTCTGCCCATTGAACTTGGGATAGAGGACAGAAGGTCCTTCCAGTTACCTCACAATTTTATAGCTCTGGCATCTTCAGCCAGATCAGCCCAGGGATTGGTTGTGGCAGGTGTTAGAGCGGTCAAAGCAACAGCTACCCCAAAATCTTACACTCTGTAGGGAAAACACAAATCACTGGAGACAAGAAAGAGGTGAAAGGATCAGAAACTATTAATTTGCTGTCCTTATCACAACTTCATTTGCTGCAGTGTGACTTGAAGGAGGGAAATTCTCAGACACTCAAGGGAGTTGTCCAACAGGACTCTTCCAAAACCAAAATTTGCCAAACCCAAATCTGAGACTGACTACAGTGCCACTGTAAAAGACAACCAGATATCATCATAGCTGCCCAAATACTGCCTGATCAAGATTCTATGTGTCTTAGACTGAAACTGCCATTATCTCCCAATTCTGATACCTTCTTCAGCTGGGTATTACCTGACAGAAAGTAGGAAGTCTTCTGATTTGGAAGTTTAAGGTGTAATTGCATTAAGCAGATGCATTCCCCAGAAGCAGAATAAGAAACAGCATGTCTCAGTGATCTAACCATAGGCTTATAAGGTAAAATGTGTCTCTTCAGCCTCTGCTTCAGCTGTGGTATGTGCAGACTTTAGCTTGAATTTCTCAGGTATAAAACAGTCAAATGCTCACCATATACAGATTGCAAATGCCACCTAGGCAATGCGTAAAGGTTTGCAGAAGAAGTTACTGGTTACTACTGCTTTCTCCCTCCATTTTGCCCTACTTCAGCTGCTAAAGCCCTGGTGGTATTTTCCAGACATTTGGAAATTCACAGGAGTTCATCACTGCCATTCCATCTGTCCCTGCTCTGGAAAGGGGGTTTTGGGTGCTGGCTTGACCATTGTACAAAGCACAGCTCGGTCCAGGTCAGTGACAAAGGTCTGGACCCCCTTTCATGCCTTCTTGCCCCTTCCATTGCCTGTTGTGCAGTTCAGGCTCCCACCCAGTCTGATACAGTGAATTGGATCCTGCCAAAGTGTTATTTATGGAAGCCTGTCACGGAGTTTGAAACCCAACCAGGCAGGAGCCTTCTGCTTCACCCGACTGCATCTTAGTGCATTAATAAAGAGCAAACATTGCAATGTGCTTTGCATTTTTACTTACAATCCAGTACTGCATTGTCTGGATAGAAAACCTATGGCATGGCCTCATGCTGCCTGGGGAGGAGAGCATTCTTCACACTATGGCACTGCATTAGAGCCCTCAGACAGCCCAGCACCACCCTGGCTGCACAGAAAATCCTGCTGATGTGACAGTGCGGCACCAACATCCTCAGCCTGGCAACAGTGGGGAAACCTGGGTTGCCTGGGCTGCGTGATCCAGTAGCGTTTGAATAGAGTAGCGCACAGCTGTGGGCACATGTGGGCAAGTGAAAGCACTCTGCACCAAAGGGTCCAGGTGTAGGATGAGGACACAGGATAGTCCCTTGTTGCTTTATTCTAAATATAATGCACTAGTTCTTACACACAGCATGGTACAGTGAAACCAAAGACCAGAAAAGCAGTCTGTGCAAATGCCCTAGCATTTTAGCATTTTATTAGATAGCAGTCCCTGCTATCTAATAATGAAAGCTGGGCTTTATCTTTGCTGCAAAGATGCAGCTTTTCAGCAGTTTCTGTCTTAGGCATTCCTTCTTAGCCCACAAGAAGCATATGGAAGGGCTGCAGACTCACTGACAATCATCCCCTCAGGCCTTGCCCAGGTACCTGGTCAGCTCACCTGCTTTCATCTGAGATGCCTGAGCAGTCAGCCCCTTGCAAAGAGCAGTGTCTCCATGGGGCATAGCAATCGCCTGCCCTTGATGAGCCTGTCAGAAATCCACATTGCCAACCACCTGCACCTCTGCAATTGGCACCAACTTTGTACACTCCATTACTCTTGCTCAGCCCCTACCAGTTCATAGTCATCTTCTGAGATCAGATATCAGACCCATAGGTACATGCACCACAGAAATTTTCCAGCAGGTTAGGTAGTCTGAGAGAGGTTGAACATCTTTGCCTCTTCTTTGTGGCTTTTGCTCTTTCTCAGAGGCTTAGTAAGGTCTCCAGAAATAGGGCAGAAAGAGGGAGTTGTCTCAGAAGGTACAAGCACTTGTCATGCCTAGAAACTACTTCATCCGCTCTCCCCAAATTTAAGCATCCCAAAAATGGTACTGAATGCAGAAAACAGAGTTTCTAAGCAGCTGCTTCTTTCCAGAGCAAGCTCAGGTAAAGACTAGCCCAAGGCCAGCTGAAGGCTCTCCTAAGAACTGATGTGCTGCATCTGGTACAACCTGTAGATAGGCCTGGGCCTACAACTGAAGCAACTGAATTGGAACAATTAAAAGTAATTGGAAAAATTAAAACTATAAAAAACAGTACTATAGCCTTCTAAGACTAAAACACCCTGCCAGCTGTTCTACATAGCCCAGGTCTCCAGAACATTTCCCTTCCCAGTGATATGAAATGCTCCTGATGAACTTCCCAATGTTTTCATTGTCTCTTCTTGGCCGAGGCAAGCCATGACTTTTGGCAGGAGCAACCCAGGCTCAGTTAGTCGTATCTTTGTCACTTCTTGGCTAGACTACAGCTAATGGGGTGATACACTGGGGCATGAAGCCCATAGTGCTTGGCAAATGCCAACTAGAAGAGCATGCTGCAGTGGGAGCCCTGGCTGCCACAAGCACATCAAACCTACCCTCTGCTCTCTAGGCCACCTTTTGGCATAGAAGCCAAGCCAAATTCAAGCCCAAATCCTGATCTTTAAGGTATTTGATGGCATAGCCCCAGCATGGCTAAAAGATCAGTTGAGACTCAAAGATGGAAACTGTGATCAACAACTCTGCCATTCTCTAAGAGCAGTGGATCCATTCAACATGAGGACCATCTTTGCCTGTGACAGAGACAGGGTTTTCTCTGATAACAAACTCTTCCCAGGTGGTGAAAAATGAAGGATGTCTAAGATGCTGAGCAATTATCTTCTTTTGCATATCCCATCTCGCTGCCAAGACATGAGTCAAGTTCACTCTGGGTTTAGCTTGCACACTTTTTTTTTTTCCTCCTATTTTATTTTATATAAAATAGAAGCATCTGTCTCCTGAACCCAGGTGAAGTTCTTAGTCTCTTCATCAGCAATGAATTCTTCGGCTGGCAAGACAAGATACACTACAGCTAAGAGGTCTTGACACTAACCAGCAAGATCTGCATTTCAATGACAAACTCTGGAGCCCTCCCTCCCAAAGAGACCCATCAGGGGTCAGTCCAGCAGTTGCATCAAGGATGCCTTAATGACAGACTCCTATTGCAGGTACCTGGATGGTGTAATCCAGTGGTCTTCATACTGTGCTCCACAGGGAACAAGCTTGTGACATAGTGCCCAAGGGAAGTTAGCTAAAAATACATTTGTTCAATTATTACTTGTAAGTATAAGCACTAACTGTGTTTGCTGCATGCAACTGCTGGTGAAGGGTTTGGAAGGAGAGGGAGGCAATTCAAAATAAGGTCCTTTCATTGCTGCAGACCTTGCACAGGATTTTCAGCTTCCCTGTAGTATGTGGTGATAGAGACAGACAGCCCATGGAAAGTGCTAGTGCTGTTATACTGTGTCTGCTTCTCTTGATGGAGACAAGCCTATGGTGGGGTGGATTAAAATTTGGGCTTGAAAAAGATGCAGTCTAGCTTGCTGTCATTTTTGGCAGACAAAAGATCAGTAAAACAAACACAAATCCCAGATTACTACTATTAAAAAAACACGGTAATTTCTCCTAAGTGTGTCAACATTGTGATTCCTTTTAAACTCTCTGTGTTTCTACTGAATTAACATGTTTGTGCATGTTTCTGAACTGTAAACCATAATGTCTGTGTCTGCTTAACCTCTCTTTACATCCTGTGCTGCTTTGTGTGCATTTGTCTTCCCATATATGTCTATATGCCATGTTATGCATTTAGCAGCCTCCATAAATATGGCTGGTAAATCATCTAGGGTTAAAATTCACTACTCTTCTCACAACATTATTTCCTAATCTTTAAAGTATGTCAGTGGAAGAGCTTGATGGTGACCTTTGGCATCATTAATCAGAGAGCAGGTTGACATGGGAATGACCTCAAGAAAATCAGGCTGTAGAATCATGCATCCAACTCCATAAAAGCCTGGCAGGGATAAACCTCTCCGCTGGGTTCAGACATCCAGGGCTGGATGGAGAGGCTAACCTCAGCTTCTACAAACTTTTCCCTGTAAGCACTGGGAGAGAGGGGACCTATTTACCTGAAGCTAAATTTGTGTGCAAACAGTTTCAAGGTTTGGGGCAAGTATTCAGGGACATTCGTGTAGGGATCGCAGCCTGCCCTTCTACACTGAAATTTTGCCATGAACTTCAGTGGGAGCCAGGCTAGAGCCTAAACTAAAAAGCACCATTTGGGCTCTGAAAGAGCCATCATCGGGCAGGTGTCTTCCCGCAGAGCCGGCAGCCGCCGTGTCCCGGGAGGAGCGGCACGGTATCGAGAGGGAAGCGCTTCACAGTAACGCTGAGAGCCGCAACAGTGCGTGCGGTAACTGGCCTGTGATTAAGCATCCTCTGCAACCGCTGCTCCATCGTGCAGGGGAGCGCTTCCAGCAGCCGACTACGGACTTGGTTCTCCCCAGAAACCTCTATCTCATTGGTGGCTTTAACTGCAAAACCCCAACAGGCTCGCCGCGCCGGTACTGAGCGGAGCGGATGCTCAGCATAGACTTCAGGGTACCAGATCGCCCAGAACTGAACAGGGCACGCGGTACGTGCAGTGGCAGCAGCAGTATATCAGTGCACATGTCCCTGTGCCCCCTGTCCGTGCGCCCCCGGGGTGGCAGCGCCGCAGCTCCCCACCGGGAGCTGCCCCACTCCCCCCATGGCTGCTCCCCCTGCCCGGCGCGCCGGCACGGGCCGGGGCGGGGCCAGAGTGGGGGGCGGGCCCTACGTCGCGCCTCGGCCAGTCCGAGAGCCGATCTGCGGTCATATGTAAATGAGGCGCGTGGCGATTGGTCGGCGCGGGTGGGGGGCNCATAAAGTGAATGGCCAGGGTGAATGGGAGGCAGTCGGCCGGCGCCCTCCGCCTCCGCCCTCCCCGTCAGCCGCGGGCCGGCAGCGAGGTGCAGAGTGGCCGGGGTGTCGGGGGGATTTACTTTCTGACAGCGGCAGAGCAGCCCGGGCCGCGGGGCGGGGGTCAGCTTCACCCCTCTCGCAGGATTAAGGCCGCCCAGCCGAGCCCGCATCTGGAGCCGCCGTAAGTGCCTTTCCGTCCCTGGCTTTCCGGGCGGGCTTGTCCCCTTCTTTCTCCGTGAGCCCCTCCATACTAACCCGGCCAGCCGTAACCTTTTCGATGCTGGTTCAGGGTAAGAGCATCCCCGGCGGGGCGGTTCGGCGCGCTCTGCTCGGCAGTACAGCGGCAGCCCCAGTCCCGTGCGGGGCCAGGCACGGCAGCTAGGTGAGAACTGGCGGATCGGGCCCTGCCCAGCAATCCAGAAAGGGGTCCCGGGGCTGTGCGCTGTGGAATTGCCCTCAGTTGCTACCGGGAGAGCTGTCCGCCCGGCGGGGCGCAGCGCGGCGCTTCCACTGCTCTGCCCTTGTAGGGCTCGGCGGCCCCCGCTCACCACCACCGGGGTGCCGCAGCCCCGGCCGTCCCTTCGGGGGTGTCGCGGTCTCCTTTCCGGCAAGCGCTGCCGGAGTCTATCGCCGTTACTAAACTTAGTCATTTTCCACTCAGACGAGCGGGACAGGGGCTGTTTAAATTAGCCGGGGCTCGCTGTAAATAACGGCGCTGCGGGCTGCAGCTCAGCTGTCTTCAGCGTCCGGGAGAGAAGGGCGCGGGGAGACGTCGCGGGGGGAAAGGAAGGCAGCCCGACGGCTTTTGGACAGTTGGATAAATGATATTTATGTAACGGGCTAGCTCCTGTTTACAGCAGAGCCGACCTCCCTGTAGCGTCGGGGAAAAGGCGAGCCTGCCCCGGCGGACGGAGTGAACCTGCCCCGGGACGCCGCTGACGGCGGCGCGCCAGCGGACGGGGTTCCAGGGACCCGACCGGGAATAACAGACCTGGTCGGGCCGCGGGGGTGGAGCGCTGAACCGGGCGGAGGCTCTGCCGAGGTCATCGAGCCGCCCAGCTCTGGGGGGCTGCGGGCAGGACTGGCTGTCGGACCTCCGCGCTCTTGCACGGGCTCTCCCGGCTCCCCAGCGCAGGGGAGACAGTGCAGACTGGCGTCCCTCCGTCCCACTGGCTGCCTGGGAAGCCCGGCCGGCTGCAGCGGGCGCCCGACGGGCTCGGTACCGTGCGCTCACCGGGCTGTTCCCCGCTCAACGAGTGCGGCTTCGGGAGAAGGGCCAGCCCGCCAGCTCAGCACCCCCTTGTCCTTTCCCTCGAACTCTTCCTCGGAGTGGGAATAAGGAACGGGTTCGTCCCGGCTGGCCGCGGCTGTGACAGAGTAGGGCGGCCGAGGCGGGGGCCGATGCCCGCGTTTCGCCGCAGCTGCTGGAGCGGGTTCGGAGAAGGGGGGGTGGCGGGCCCGATGCCGCCGAGCGGGACACACCTGTCGGTCCCTTACCCGGCGCCCCCGCGGCTGGACAGCTGAGGGGACGAGCGGGGAGGGGGCTGGATTCCTCCCTCCGGCAGCGCCCGGGCCCTGCAGAGGCGCTGGCGGGGTTGCCGCAGCCCCCCTCGCTGGAGCCGGGCAGCTCAGGGCAGCGATTCCCCGGCCGGGGCTCCGCGCCCCCTTCCCGCCCGGCTCGCAAGTTACCGGGTGGGGAGCTCGGCACCGCACGGGCGGCCGCAGAGGAACACGCTGCTGCCGGACGCCGGTGCCCGGCAAAGCTCGGGGATGAGCCCCCGGCCGCCGCACCCGGCTGATGCTTTGGGCTGGTGGTGCAAAAATCAAAACTAGTCCCTCACCTGCCTCCCCGTTTCTTCACCTGCGAGGAAGGCAGTTTTCTGACCGATGGGCCCGTGATCTGTTCTCTTTGTAAGTGGAGACAAGGATTGAAGGCAAGCAAAGGAATTTGGCTTGTGGGTGTTCCACACATGGCCCATAGCCTGGAGGATGCCAGGGATGAAATGGCTTTATCTCCTCTGCAGTTTCGGGAGATGCTAGAAGCAAATGCTCAGGAAGGTGTCTTTCAGGAGTGTCACCTTTGTTCTCGTCCCACTTTCAGAAAAACAGGACCACCTTTTTGGCGATGGGATCAGGGTCTCTCTGGCTCCCGGCACCACCTCTCAAACCTCTCAGCCTGTCGGAGAGCTGAAGGGATGGGTGTTTGTGCAGGCTTTGATGGTTCCTTGCTGTGAGGGACAAAGGGCTGCCTGCTGGCTCCTGAGGGACTGTCAGAGCATGATCGCTGCTTTCAGTCTTTGTAGATGTCTGCTGAAGCAGAGCAGGGTTTGAGGTGTTTTTTGGGTTTTTTTTGTTTTGTTTTGTGGGGGTTTTTTTCTCATTAACAAATTGTCGCACCGTGCCCAGTACTCCTTACAAGGAACTCTCATAGGGGAGATGTCTTTCCCCGACAGCGTGGAGACGGGTCTGGGCAAGGGTAGTGGGTTTTCTGCTGTTCCTGTAGTTACTGGCTTTACCTGACCTGCAGCCCACGTTTCCCCCCATGAAAACCTACCTATTTTTCTGAGTTGTCTCCTGTCCAAGGCACTGGACACTTAAACAGTATCAATCTCTGTCAGAGAAACTGTTGCAAGCCTCACTTAATATCTATTATATATCTGTAAGGGCTTAATTCAGGCAATTAATAGATCTGCAAATTGTGACTGGATTGCAAAAGTGTTGGTTAGTGTACCCTACAGAGAGCTGGCAAAAAAGAATGGCATCTTCCCTCTGTCAGATGCTACTCAAAACCTTGAGCCTGAGAGGTGAGGCTGACTTTGGAGACTGCCAAAAAGAAAAAGCCAGAAACCTGATCTAGGAGACTGCTCCAAAAGGAAGATGAGATGAGCCTGGGACATGAGGTCCGTCTCGTGACCTGGCATATGTGCCCTGGCTTTGGGGACAGGGGAGGTACCTGGACTGGGAAGAACTGCTGGTTTTGTGCTGTGTACCCTGCATCAGGAAGGCAGTGGGATGAGGCTGTGGGGCCATGGAGGGAGGAGGGTCAGAAACAGGAGGCTATGATGGCTCTGAGCAGCTCAGCTACTTCTCTGGCTGTTTAAAAATGGCAGATTGCTATTTACTTAGGGCCCGATGGCAGAGGGGGCAAAGCTCTCCCTCTTGCTATGGGCCACCAGGGCCGAGGGCATCAGTCTGTGCCAAGGCTGGGCATTTGCTGTTGGCTGGGGAACAGCCTCCACCAGCTGGCGTTGAAGTTAGTGCTGAGGCTGTAGGAAGAACCCTCTCTTGTCAACACCCAGCTGAAATGGGCTAGGGTTTCAGACGGCTGGAGAAAGAAGATTTCTGAGGCCAGTCTGCCACACTTCCCTTTGTGTGCTGCTCCCCCTCAGCAGCACCCCTGCCCTCCTCCCACCTCACCTCTGAATATTAATGCCTCTGGCAGATTGGATAATAATGTGACTGGGAATTGAATGAAGCTGGTTATTAGCTCTGGGCTTCCTTGGGGCATTTAAGGGAGTCCACAGGCTGATCTTGGAAGCTTAGCATCACCAGGGACTGGAGCCAGACTCAGCACAGAGAGGGTTGCTTCTGTGGGAAAGGATTTGCTTGAAATCCTCATCTCTCTGACCCCAGAGGAGGACAGGTATGGCAGCCTGGCCAGAGTTACAAATTCCTGTGGGATGGTTAGCAGTGGACTTGTTGATGTTCAGTGAAAATTAACAATTAAGAGTTGTTTTCAGGAAGGAAGATCTAGCTGGGCAGAAGGTGAGAAACATATCTGCTGTAAGGCTTTAAAAAGAGATGGAGAGTGAGCCGGGGGGGTCCCCTCTCTTCCCTTCCCACCAGCGTTGGAGTATTACCAAGCAGGTTCAGAAAAGGGGGCAATCTCCTGCACCTGAACAGGAAATTTCCTGCTGCTTTGCAGAGTACAGGTTCAGGCTTGGTGCGCTCGCTTCTGAGGAGCTCACCTTATGATCCCTATCCTCAGGAACCTCCTAGTCTTTCCATAGGTAGGTCTCTGGATGTGTAGCATGAAGGAAAATATCCTTGTTGAGCAGAGGAGAAACTGAGCTCTGGAAGAATTACCTGTTTTGAGCTAGAACATACCCTCTGCCCCTAGACCCTCAGTTAGCTCTTTGCTATCTCCTAAACCAGAGCTCCACCAGAAAATAAACATTTATACCTTTTTGAGTAGTACAAAAAAGGAGGGAAACCAGAGCTGGATTTACAGGAACTGCTACTAATCTGACTTTTCAGCTGTTGAAAACGTTCAGATATGCATTAAGGAAATCTCCGGCAGCTGCTGGAGATCTCAGCTGATCCCAGCTTGGGGTAGCTGTGTCCTACCTGAACGAAACTGAACCCTCAAAATCACCATATGAGCTACTGTGATTGTGACACCGTTTTGTAAACCCCTATCAAACGAGTTCCTCAATCTCAAATCTGAGAGCCTAAGCGATACTTCTGCTGGGAGGATATGGCACATACGCCACTCTAGATCCCATAGTCCCAATTCTACAGCTACTCTTTTTAAATAACTACATTTATTTGCTGCTTGGGGAGCTTCAGTGATGTGGCATGGGCTGGAAGGCTCAGCACCCGCAGAGCTGCCTGCAAAAACTGAAAAAGTTCAAAGATGGAATAAAATGAATGACTGGATAATTTGCAGTTACTTTCACCTCTCTTCGTTCCTTCTTCCTCTCAATCTCATTTAAAGCTAGGATTTGCCACCACCCACTATCTTTTCTCCCCCTTCCAATGCTGCCATTTATATGAGTCTAATTTCCTTTTAAAAAGCTGATTATAAATGACCATTGTGAAGCATGAGGATTTAAGTGTAAATCAAGTTGACCTGTTTGTGTGTGGACATTTTTATTTACTCCTTTTTTTGAAAAGCAAATAAACATAGAATCCCTCCCACATAAAGCAGCTCCCCACTTAGATTTGAACACACTTTAAAAGAAATCTCTTTTGTTTTAGCCATTTTTATTTCCTGTTTGTTTCTGAGCTTAGACTTGACAATGAAAACCACATGAAATTCCCTTTTTGTTCCATCAGATTTATTTTTGGTGCTACACTATCCCAGCTTCCAGTTCTACAAGTTGGGGTATTTTTTTTTTTGCTTGCATTTGTTGCAAGGCTATTTTTTAAAGCAAATATATGGAGGTTTTCTTCCAAAGTAAAATAACTAAGATATTCTAGAGGATTGGATGTAGGAGGATGATTTTAAAAAATTAGATCTTTATGGTAAATTAATTGAGCTATAAAGGTCAGTCTCGGTATGGATCTATAACCTAATCAGGGAGATACAGTAAAGTAGAATATGCACTTTTTTGTCCCATTTAAAAGGGTTTCACAGCTTAATATGTGCCCGGTGCATTTCAGTAATGGTGTTTAAAAACCCCAATGCCTGAACTGAGATATGCCCTAGTCCCAGGTCGGGGTGGGAGGCTGGAAAGCTATTCCCTGGCTCTTGAGCTGCAAGAGAGGTTGCTCTCAGCGTGACAGGGTGCTGGGCGGGCAGAGGCATTTCTGGCTGTGCGGCCCCGGCCCCGGAGCAGGCTGCCCCGTCGAAGAGAGGTGGTGTGACCCAGGCAGAAGCGTTTTGAGACGGCTCACATCCCTCTTCCCCGTCCCTTTTCTCTTGGAGCCGCTTTGATGGGATCGCCCGAGGGCCAGACTGGCTGAGTAATTAGGGCTCTGCAGCTTCCTCCTACCCGCCCAAACTGCCTACCTCCCAAGGCTCCGCATGGGATGTGGCCTCGAGCAGATGGAAAAACTAAGGATTTGGCGGGTGAACCGGGGAGTGGGGGAGGAAAAAAAAAAGTCCGAAAAGAAAAGGAGAGGCAGACTTTGTACTGTCCTTAGGCAGCACACTGCTTTTCAGGATCCCGAAAGTCCAACCTCTTGGTTTTGCTGCTTAAAATGTCTGTTGTGCCACTGGATTTTGGGACACAGGACATTTTGCCTACGGCCCCGGGTGGGGCACCTGGGCGAGAGGCTGCCGGAGAAGGGCTGGCAGCCCTCCCTGCCTGCCCACCTCCTTCTCTTTGCCCCCCGTATCCACAGTGTATCGGGGAGCACGGCAGGAAAAGCCGTCGGTCCGCGGGCCCGATCCTCCCGGCCCCCCGCTGCAGGATCGGCCCCTGCAGTGTTTGCTAATCGCCTTCTTCGGCCCCTTCAAACAGTGTCTGGGTAAACAGGCTGACCTTCAGGGCGTGTTGCAAGGTCCATAAAGACGGAGTGTGTGGGGGAGCAAGATCCAGCATCCCTCCCGGAGCCACCCGCCCCAACCCTACCAGCTGCAATATCGCAAGGAAGAGGGGAGGGATACTGCGGGTTGAGATCATTTGCTTGTTTTATTCACAGCAGCCTTCGTCCTGTAAGGGTCTTCCTGCCAGAGAGATTTAAAAAAAATTTAAATATAAATTGCTTGGGGGAAAAAAAAAAAAAAAAGACAAATCATCGGGAAACTTTACAGTCAGATGCAGCAGACATCGGCTCCCTCGGTGCTGTGGGTTTGCTCTGTGAGACGGCACATGCCTTGGAGAAATCCAGGCATTTCTGGGCTCCCCTTGGCTTAACCAACAGAGGTGCTTGTTGGCCGTGGTGGCCGGTGGGGCCATCACAACACCCCTGGCATTCACCCCTTTTCCCTTGGCACCTCGGCAAGCCTCTGGGCTCTCACAGGTTGTTTTAAAATAATGACATAGCACCACCCTCCAAAAAAAGGCTTCTTTCTATCTGCCGATTTTGCCAAGTTTTGTCATAGAACAAATGTTTATGATCAAGTTGAATTTCTCCATAAAGGATTTCCAGCAGAAGTGCTGATGGATGGCGGACACTGGCAGTTCTACAGTGCACCGAGGTCAGACAGCCATAAGGGTGTGACATGCCGATGGCAGGGGATCCTTCCTGACCTTCAACCTCCTGCATCACCCACTTGATTAGAGGCTTTCTTGAGCAGTGTTTACTAATTGTGAGAATCATTTACATCTCCGATAAAATCTGAGTCATCCACTGCCCTCTCCATCTGCATACAAATCTCCTGACAGCAGCTGGAGTCACAGAGCTCCAGTCCTTGATCTTGCTATCTGGGCCTCCCTAAAATGAGCCAACTTTACAGCCAGAGATATAGAAATTACTCTGTCCAGCTTCTGCAAGCACAGCCCCCACAGGAACCGGACCAGTTTCCTTTGACTGCCAGAATAATTAGTCAAATTCATGCAATCGCCCAAATAAATAGAGCAACACATACCAATCTGCTGATGCCAGGTCCTGGTGGCCTTTGCTGCTGCATGAGCAGCGCGTGTCCGGCCCTGAGCTGCAGGCAGGCTGCCTGCACCTCTCAACCCTGCCCAGCATCCTGGCCTGCAACTGTCTCATCTCGTCCCTGGCTCTGCAAGGGGAGATCACAGTCCCTTGTCTGATGTGACTGCAGCTATTTTTCTCATGCAGACACAAGCAGATCCCTCGATGGTGGCATGAGTCACTTGGGAGCCAGCTTGGTGGGCTGCGGGGTTGGGCAAGGGTGGGCAGGTATGAACTGGGTCAGTGTGTTCAGGCCAGGCCAACACTTTAGGAGGTCCTTTGTTTTGGTTGCAAGTTTTTCACAGGCAGAATTTCTTACTGAAATCAGTCTCTTTTCTCCCTTCCCTGAAACAAAGGGATTAATTTCCCTAAAGGGCTTTTCTTCCCCCATAATTGCAGACCATGCCCTCAATTCCAGCACTCCTGCATTGTGGAGCCACACTGCACCAGCGACTTTGTGCAATTGAAATTTGTTTAGGCAAAACTGAGTCTTTAGTGATTTATTTTTTTCCAGATACCTAACAAACAAAATAAGCCATAACGAAGCATAGCTTTATTAATATAACTGCACAGTCTGTCAGAAAGAAAATCCCAATCCTAGTTCAGAGATCCTAGGTGCCAAAAGCCCCACTGAGGCCGTGATCAAGGGCTACTGCAAATCCAGCTGGACACAGAAAGACCTGCTGTACAATGCTTACAAAACTGCAAGAAGTTTGAATGTTTCATTTAGGGGAAAAAACAACTTTGTGGAAAGTCTGGCAGTACTTTTCTTCTGGGCTAGGATTAGAAATTAGTTTCCAAATTTTGTGCACTATTTCAGAAACTATCCAGGTAGGCTAAGGGCAGCACTGAGATCTAAGGATACTAGTGCAAATAACTTGCTTTAAGCCAGGCCTAAGCACATTGCCCTGTCTCTGCAGAAGCCAATGCTTTAGCCTGGCAGGGTCTGCACTGGTCTGGGGGCCACAGACACACCCACTGAGGAGAATGATGTGCCGTGTACAAGGCATGATGACATCAGGGCACTTCCACAGCACAGGGTCACAGTGCAGCCCATCAAATAAGCGAACGGGACACATTCCATTGTGGGCTTTTTTTGCTGTGGACATGGGTATGGAACTGTCAATCCTTGGGACATTTCCATTGTGGTAATCCTCACTGTGGCCATCTATTAACCCTCTGCTGCCTAGAGCAGAAGTTTCAGCCATCACCCTCCTCTGCAGCTGGGGGTTCCTGTCAAAATGAAGGAAGTGAGTAGCCTGCTCTCACCTTGCAGGCTGCCACCAGCCCCCAGGACATACATTAGGCCGTGTCCAGCAAAGCTGAGCATTTCCTTAGCACCTCTTATCTAAGGATCAGAAAGCCCTTAATGGAATTTTGCTTCATTACCTCCACCAGCTCAGATATGCTGGTAGATTTCCAAGATGAGGGAAAGGGTCCCATAACAGTCAAGTAGTTTTGCTTATATCACAAACCAAGTCAGCAACAGCACCTTACCTTCCCACCTCACATTATTGGAAACATCTCCGTAGAGCCATGTGTGCAAAGAGAAGCAATGTCAGAGAGCCAGCATGTGTTGACAGTTGTGGCCAGGAAGTCTGGCAGCAAGAGTCTGGGGCTGCTGTGGTTTGCATGGCACCATGCACTCTGGCAGTGCTTCTGCAGCCCACCTCATGCACAGGGCAGAGCCAGGCAACTTGCTCTAACAGCAGAGATACTAAGTGCCTCAGGCAGCTTTGGCAGTTCCTACTGATGGGAGGAATAAAACACTCAAACCATGTTCCAGGCTTCAAAGCAGCACACACCACTATGAAATCACCCAGCGTCAGAGCTCAGGGGTTAGTGCCCAGTTGCAGGAACTAAATTGAGAAATAAAGTTTATTATAACCTGTGACTCAGCCCTTGCTGGAGGTCAGTGATCCACTTCTGAGTGTGCACCCGAAGTGCTGCTCAACCAGCCTGGGACTGTGCACAGCCTGATGTTTTTGGAAGCAGGCAGCTTGACTCTCCTGTCCCATAATGGCTCTGTGCTCTGGGTCACCATTTGGCTGCCGCTGTTTATCTTCCAGTGATTAATGATCACTCTTGGTTCCTACTACAACTCCAGTAAGATTAGGAACTTAAAACTACACTGAGATGTTTAGCAGTGGGCGTCCCTGGTCTTACCATAGTTTTATTTCTCTAGCCTCAAGGAAACAAATTAACTGTTGTCTCACATTGCATCTTTTTTGCTTTCTAGCAGCAGGGAAAGAATCCCTCACAGGCAGTACTTGTGTGGGCTGGCAAAGAGATTCTTGGGTTGCTGCGCGATTCATGTGCTGTGCAGGTATGGCACTTGAAATCCCAGCCTGCAGACACTCTGATGGCACCATCCCCTGGACAAATGCATGTGTCCAGAGAACAAAATGTTCTTCCAGGAGGGAAAAGGCACAGCCTCAGCCACCTCCTCTTTGACTAGGGACAGAGGAAGAGGAAGGGACTGTTCCACATTAGTTCAGCCCCTCATGGAGTCCAAAGTATAGAGGCAGATCATCTTCCTGCAAATGTACAGTTAAATAGAGTCCCAAATATTTGTCTCTGCGAAAAGTAAGCCAGCACACAGGGATTGTGAGCATAAGAGGAGTGAAGCAATCAGCAAAACTCCATCAGGAATTGCAGGTTCCTCCCGGCAGTTTGACTTCTGCAATTGATGGAGCAGGAAGAGACAGCTCTGACCCTAAGAATCTAGTGTAAGATCATACCTTCACCTCAGGGGATGGAAAATAGAAAAGACACTTCCCCCTAACTGACTGCAGAGCACTTTTCAGCCTGAGGGATAACCCTGAACATTTTGTGGAGATGAGCAGAGGACTCAGCTCATGGCCCTGTTCAGAAGTACAGGCAGTGGAGGAAGCTCACAGGTCCACAGGGCTGTGCTGATCTGCTGAAAAAAGGCTGGCTTAGGGTTTCCCTCCTACCCGTGGGCCACCAGCAGTCCTTGTGCTGCTGCCTAGAGACCTGAAGCATCAGGTCCCTGCTGAAGCACCACTGCATACCCATAAGAAGCCAATGAAAGACACAGCTCTTCTCTTCCAGATCAACCTGCTGAAGCAGGTTCAGCAGGTAGCCTGCTCTCCAATGCAGTGCAGTGTTGAGCAGCACACACTTGTCAGTCTGAAGGCAGCTCTCAACAGGCAAGATCCACATCACAAAAGCCTTATTTGACTTGAATTTAACCTTTATGCTTCCTTCCTGGTCCCTCAAAAAAATCCAACCAAAGTCCTCTTTGCTTCCAGGTAACAGAACTGCATGTTACTGAGAACCAGGAAAGGGGTCACAAGGATCCTTGTTTCTCTTTTAGGGTAAATAAGGTTGTCCTCCTCATGTAGGGATGTCCTCCTTCTCCTGCCCCAATGACCCTGGCTTGGGCAGCTGAGAACTGACACAGAAATAGAAAGGGCATGAATTTGAAACGAGATAAAGCCTCGAGCCAGAACTGCTCCCTTCCCCTGCCCTCCACCATGCCCGTGGAGCAGGGGTGGCAACTCCATGTCTGGCTGGAGGGTCTTGCATAGGTGGCAGTGGCACCTTCACATGGGCACCAAGAAGAGGATGCACACAGGCAGTGACAGCAAGAAGAGATGCTTGTTACAGGTTTGGGAACCTTTATCTCAGGAGTGATGTTATACATCAGTGGAAAGAGTTACAGGTGCTGGAGCAGGCTAGGAGCTATGGCTAATTTTACAAAACTAAACCCGCTGAGCAAGCCTGGCTGCATGGTGCAAGTACAGGAGTGTCCCTAAAGAAACTGATCTTTTACATTAAAAGAAAATGAGATGAAGATTCAGACAGAGATTATAAATTTTATCTAAAGATGTTTTTGAGGTGCTGGTTTCAGTAACTCCTTGAGACCAGACAAACAACTCCATAGAAATGTCACTGACTTTCTTAACATTTCTGCCCACAGCAAGATCTAGCCAATGTAGAAGAAAGCTCCCTTGTTTGAATCCAAAAGGTCTGTATAATCTAGAATAATACCTACAGCCTTTTGTGTCAGTAGCATGGGACTACCTTTGGGTAAATACATTGGTACAGAGCTCACGTGCTCTCTCCATCACACTTTTCCTGCTTTTATAACTGTGGTGACTAGATCTCCTCCATCCCTTTGTTTTTCTTCTCCATGACCTGCTCACGGCAAACTGAGAAGGTATTCCTTGCTGCCACCACAAATGGCACATGCAATAGGTTATGCAACTACAAATATACATGCAACATCACCTCTTTGAAATCTTCCTGGTTTTAAATTCAGTTCACAAAGCAAACTTATGCTCAGCCACAATTCCTGGTTTCAACTTGAATACTGGCCACACTTTAATACTAGTTTTAATCTAGGTGCCCATTGTATCTCTGAGGCAGGCCAAGCATGCTGTGTGTGTCCAGCAGCTTGGAGCAACCTTGCAACTACTGCACTGGTGCAGTCCAGGATGGGACATGAATTTTCAATAACCCTGTGTTGTCATTTACACCTATGAAACCAGCTGTAAGATACTCCACCCTGGTTCTTCGATCTTCAATCTAGTTTGCACAGGTGAAAGCAATGCAAGATGTGCAAAAAAGGGCATACAGGACCCTGCACAGGAGGACACTGTCCTTGAGTTACAACAAGACAGGAATCTGAATTCCTCCTTAAATCTGGTCCAGTGCAGAGTCAAGCCCTAGAAGAGAGGAAATTGTGCTTGACAGATGCAATCATATGCAAATGGCTGTAGAAGAGGGGAAATTATCATCTACAAACATTGGGCAGAAATTCCATCTGCCGCAGCTTCAAGAAGGGCTCTTAATAAATTCTGAGACAGCAAAGTGACACACATCTTAATCAAGACTTAATCCATGGAATTAATTCACTGTGCGTTTCTGCATAATTCTGAGAGTAATGCTAAAAGCCATGGCAATATCAGCAGCAGATGGACTCCCCCTACTCCATGCAAAGGTATTAAAGAAAACACAGCCCCTGTCACATCACTTCGTGTACATACACATGGCAAAAAGCAACAGGGCTGTGCCCTGCTACTGCCAGGGGCTTAACACAGCCGGCAGACTTCAAAGGTCAGGCTCACCACGAGGTGGAAATGGAAACCAGCCGCATGGCAAAGATTGAGTCCTGCCACTTCTCTCCCATAGGAGGGGAGCAGTCCAGAGCAAGGCAAAGGTCTGGGAAACCAGCACCAGGTCCCTTCATTAGATACTGCTTCCAGAGAGCACTAACTGAGTCCGATGTCAAGATAGATCCACCAGTACCTGGGAAAGGCTGGGAATGGAGATCAAGCATTGGGGAGAGCAAGAAAACTGCTGGGAGTTTTGTGCTGCAGAAGCCAGCCAGATAGCCATTAGATATGGCTCCCTGCCCTCTCACCACAGCCTGGGAAGCACGCTACAGGTATGGGGATCTGCCTTGGCAAGGGCCCTGACAGCAGCCTTGCACAAATTGACAGGAGGCTTTAGACAGCTCTGAAAATACATTCTTAGTCACTGTCATCCACCTCCAAAGGAGGTGCAACAGCTATGTGATTAATCTCTTGTTTACATGTCTAAACACTAGCACAGTGCAGACTGCCTTTAGCAGCTCCCTCCCTGACACACATGGATTTGAGGGGCTGGGAAATCCTTCACCACCTAGAATCCAGTCTTCACAACTAACCTCCACCTGCAATTTGGAAGTTCCAAAGGCCTTGTCCAAACTTCCCTAAACCCAGGGGCCCCAGATCCTGGTACAGTGTGTCAGCTGCTGTTATGTTTTAGAGGGAGAGATCCCTAGCTGGGAAGGGGAGGTATCAGCTGGAGGTGGCCAAAGTTTCAGAAGCTGCTGTGGTCCCCTTCAAGTAACCTAGCCTTCATAACCATGCACTGATGGCAATGCAACATTCTACATTTGGCAGGGTTATGATCCAAAACTGAGATTAAGGGCTAACACAGGGCCACCTCACCTTTCCAAGGGAATGTGGCCAGCCTTGGAGCTCTTACAGCTTCATGCTTGCGTCCTCATGAGCATCCAGTGTGGTCCAGAACAAAGTGGTGCTCTCAGCCGAGCTCCTCTGGGCAATACAGAGTGCAGGGGCCCCAGGGAAGCAAATGAGAGAATGATGAGAATAATTGATCTCAGAACAGAGAGGTGTGGAAAGAGGTAGCAGAGGAGTCACAGTGGTTCCTGAAGTTGTGTGGAGCAGCACTGCCAGCTTCCTAATTAGAATGCTTTCAGCCAGGGGAGATGGCTCACTGGTACAGAACAGTCACTTGAGGGGACATGGGGAGCCTTCAGTCAGGATGACCTAAGGTTGGAAATGAGCTGCTTCTGCAGCCAGGATCATTCGTTTCCAGGCACCCAAGGGCATGTAATGTGATACCTGTGTCAATTCAGGTTCCAAAGGTCCTTGTGTACCCCAAAGGAGTCCACTTGCACTGCCTGGGCCCAGCTTGTAGCAGTGGCTGTGCAGGCAGATGTGCCTTCCTATCAGTGCCACACACGGGAGTGTTTTCTTTTGGAATGTGTGCATGTAGTGCTCTCTGAACAGCTTTAATTGGGCTTGACCAGCTTGCATTGAAGCAAGAGAGAAAGAGGAGGGACACTGCAGGGAGGATGGGAGAGGTGGGATGGCTGGGGAAGGTGCTAACAGCCCTTGGCTGGCCCAGAACCACTTCCTCAGATCTCCATTACACAGCATGCTCCCGGCGTTGCTATTTCAGTCTGAATGTCACCTATAAATTGGAGGCTCTTTCTCTGAAGGCTGCAAATAGAAGTGTCACTAGATGATCTTTGATTTATTGGGAAGCTCAGCAGAAAGCCTGGTATGTCCATTTTCCAGCCAGGAAACTCAAAGGAGTCCAAGGATCACACAGGGATCCTTTGCTTTTCCTAGACCTTCCCTCAATGGTTGGCAAGTCCCTGCCAGAGGGTGTGGGGAGAGGTCACACATACATAGATTCATCTCCCTGATCACCCTGTGACTGCTGTTTTTCAGATTCCTCCTCCTCCACCACCCATCTCTGCCCCATGGATTTCAACCTGCTGGCAGACACGGAGGCTCGCAGCCCAGCTTTGTCTCTCTCGGACTCTGGAACTCCCCAACACGACCACAGCTGCAAAGGGCAGGACCACAGCGGTGAGTGAGAAGGACAAGATGCAAAAAAGACCCTGTCCTTGTGGTGGATCTGGGTGGTCAGTGGCTTGCAGGAGTCAGGTGCAGTGCTTCCAGGGACACACTGAGCTTCCCATTGTGCCAGGAGCCAGCACAATGCTATAGCAGCATGGCTGTCCCATGCAAACAGGGAGGAGGTGTAGGGGTGTATATTGATTGCAGTGACAGCCATGGGGAGGGCAAGAGCACCACCTGGCCATGGGGTTGCCTGGCCCTGGCTGCAGGAAACCACTGCTCACAGAGGGCACAGCCCATGGCAGGCAGGAGCCAGCCCATCCAGATCATAGTCTAATCAGTCTAATCAAGATTTTGTTGTATTTGCCTGAACAGGATCCCCAGAGCAGGAGGGCTCTTCCCACAACACAGGAAATCTTATCCAAGGCACAAAGGGCTATACCTAATTTTAAACTGTCTTCTTTTAAATTTTTTTTTAAACTCAGTTGAAATTGTTTAGGTTTAAACTTTCAGTGCTAAAGGTACACCTTGGGCTGAACTTCCCAGGTTCAGGCAATAGGAAGGAAGGGAAGCACTGTCTTGCTCCTGATTTAACTGAAAGGGCCTGCTCACTTGTGCCTTGGTGCAAGGCTCTGTAGTGGGCTGTTGCTCTCCCCGGGAGGTGCCTCTGGAGATTCCCAAAGGTTGAACAAACCTCAAGCCTGATGCATTCTTTATCAGGCTCTGAATAAGAAACATCACCATTCACATCTGTTCAGAACTCAGCTACCAAATGCTATGGTTTCCCATGGATTTTACATGTGTCTGGTGACTGCTCCATCCCTTGTTGCTCTGGATGTGTCAGGACACTGCAAAGCTGCTCCTCCCAGTGTCAGCATGAGGGGAGGTGAGGGCTGAGGACAGCCTGCTGCTCTTCCTATAAAGCCTCCAAGCTCACCCATGCGCAAAAGTTAATAAGTCTAATGATGCAGATTAAAATTCCCCAGAGTAAGTATCGTGAAGGGAGTTACGCTGGGATAACTATGATCGGAGAATGCACCCACCAAATTCCCCACTGCACTTGTACCTTAGTTGGGCACATCCCCAAGCTCAGTGGCTCCTCGTCAGCTGCTTTGGCTGCATGGCAGCGTCTCCATTCAAGCAGCTTTCCCAATCAAGCCCACCCTGGCATGCCACAGAACTGCCAATTTGGGCACTGACTTTTTTTTCCATTAGGCATGAGCAGCTAATTCCAGCTATGACCACAGACCTTTCATTCAGTGGGCGAACGTGCACAAGATATATTCCACAACCTATTTTGGGGTGACAATAAATGCTGGATGCCTGGCTACATCACTCCCCACTGTCTTAAATGGTCTAGAAATAAAATGGTTCTGGGAGGTGAGTGTTTTTCAGCACTACCTTCATGCTGAGGCTGACAGCTTGTGCCTTCTCACCAGAGGCTGATGGCAGCCATGCATCAGCAGTGTCAGGCAGAGCAGACCTGACTACCAAGGGCTGCCTGGGACAGGGAAGGGCTGCACTTCTGGCAATTCATGACTCTCCTCAAAAGAACAGCCTCCCTACTTCTCTTTGGCACCACTTAATTCATCCACAGTGTAAGAGATCATGAGGAAGTGAACACAAACTTTGCTTGTCTGAGCTCAGCTCTCAGGGATCTCAAGTGTTCTCCAGTAGTATGGCATGGTTTGTGACACTTCATTCTCTTGGTTTCATCAGGCAGCACAGGTCAGGAGAGAGCAAGGATGAGGAGTGAGGCAGGTAAAGAACTGCCCCAGATCTTCCCATACTGTGCTCCTTGGCAGGGATTCAGGGCACCCACATCCTTTCTGTGGGGTCCCTTCCTTCCTTTTATTGCCATGTTGTTGGTCCCCACTGCGATGTCACATTCTACACCATTTACAGAGGGCACTTCCTTCCTTCCTAGGGCAGCAGATGACTCCCTATAAGCAATGCTCAGAAAGAGTGACAAGTAACAGGTATGGAAACAAAGAGGACAGGATGAACCTGTAACTGCAGAGATTTTTCCAGGTTCTAAGTCAGGATTCCTACTTCTCCTTAAACTTAAGAAGGTTTATGAAAAGTTCTACACCAGAAGGTATTGAGAAAATGAATATCAAAACAAGATGGTACTTGATAATCTCTTCCACCCAGATGCAACCCATATGCCAGTGGTACCTTCACTCCATTCTCTTTCCCTCTCAGTATAGTTTCTTCCTCCACGAAGAAGAGCAGTCATGAGCAGGAGCTCCTGATCAGGGCACAGCCTTCTGCTTCAAAGCAACCCCATTTGAAATGACCATTTGTCAGGGTCTCTGGTGAGAACATATCCTCTGTATGCATCAGGCTCCTAATTAATCCAGGCACAACAGATGAACAAACAAACCAAATGTTGTCAATACTTCTGTACTGAGCCATTCCTAACAACTAGCTCAAATGTGGTGGCATCACTCCCCTTTTAATGTTTTGGAGATTGATAATGCATGAATCTCCCTCGTCCAGCACTGCTTTAGAGCACTGAGCTAGAGAAATCAGATTTATCTCCTTGGCAAGAATCACTATCAAAAAATTCACATTAAGAACATTCTTCCAAGAGTTCTGCTGAACATGGGATCCCCACACAAAGATGCTCATGGAAATGAGAATAGCACTGCAAGACCACAGCCAGCTTTTTCATTCTACTTTTAAGTTCCTATGGCTTTGCCTGTTTCAAGAGTGGACTGGGAAAGTTCTTGTGCAGGTACATCCTGGATGGAAACACAAGCTGGTCCTGGCAGCTGGGAACAGAACATGGCACCTTCCTACTTGGAAGAACCAGTGTACATCCTGCTGTTGTGAGCAGTGGCAGTCTTGCTCTTCTTGCATTCACGTTCCTGCTGGCGGATAGCGTTAGATGTGCCGTAGAAGCAGAGGTGGGTGGTGGGGAGCCTGTGGGGAACCCACATTGCGTCAGTCAGCACAGTATATTCCAGACTACTGTTTTTTGCCTCCCTGCATTTTAAGGGGCTTTACCAGACACTTTCATGCTCAGAGTTTTCTGGACTTTGAATCCTTTTAAGCCTTTCACTCAAAGAGCCACAACCCAAAAAAAAAAAAAAAAAAAAATCTGAATTTCAACAGAGGGATGCCAGAATTGTTTTAAAAGTTCTCCTTCCAAGTGGAACAGTTGGGGAGATATTTACAACACTTCCTGTTCAGTTTAGCTGATTATTTCCCACTGTAAAGGGACATCTCCCTTCCTGCTGAAGACCTGATCTTCATTTGGAAATACTTCACCAGGCTTCAGATCACAAGTAGAAGTTGAACATGAAAAATTATTTATTTTCACCAGAATAATTTTCTTCTATTGAGACCTATCATGATTCCCGGCAGAATTAAACACAAGCTATTGCTTTCTTCCATCATGAAAAGAAAATGTCCCATTTGAACACTTGGGCTGTCTATGAAGAATAACTGCAGGAAAGACTTTTATGTTTGCACTCTGCTCCTGTTTGCAGCGTACCAGCAGCACCAGAAGGGGCTGTGGCACAGGGAACCACCTGTCTGCCCACCAGCCATGGTAGCCCAAAGCTCAGCACTGAAACATAGGCTCAATGCCCAGGAGGAGGCTGAGCTGTATGTTTCAGACACTAGTATGAACACTGGAAAGTTTTCAGATTTCATTTAAGGGGCAATGAAATGAAAAACATTGCCTCTAGAAGAGGGATCTCTGAGTGAGGAGAAGGGCAAAGGCAGAAGGACAGGGAGATGCTGGAGTGTTCCATGGTAGGGTCTAAGACAGATCTTTTCCTACTTTTTAAAAATTAAAATATGTGCACCTAAGTCAGAAGGTAGAGGAGTGTGAAGGGAGAAAATATGAAAATTAGTTCTCCTTGGGTTTAGTTAATTGAAGACCTTCAACTTCTGTCATTGACAATTTGCCTTTTCCCATCACTTGTCCACAGCAACACTACTGGATCACTTGCTGTGCTGTAAACTGTCAATTTCTTTTCATCTTTTCTAAAGGGCACTTTAGGCAGAGAGTTTTAAGTAGAGTAAGGACCTGCTAATCCTGGTAAGTTCTGCTACTATCACCCACGTGAACTGTGAAAGAAAACCAGAGACAGGAAGTTTGGAAAATCTAAATGCAGTCACTTGGAAGATAACACCTATTATGGCAGTTAAATGAGGTCAAGCTGTACTGCATCAAGGGGCCATTGGTTTTGGTGCAGGGTGGATGCCTGCTCACAAGGACAAGGGAGGGAGATGGGACTACAACTGGTAGCTGAAGTGGAGGGGGACTTCACTTGAACATGCACTGATTGCCCCAAGAATAGGCTCCCCAACTGCATCCAAGCCCTCAAGTTAACTCAGGAGATCTCTCCCATCTTTTGGTTTCTCACACAGACACTGAGAAGTCCCAGCAAAATCAGACAGACGACTCCAACCCTGAAGACGGCTCTCTCAAGAAGAAGCAGCGGAGGCAGAGGACACACTTCACCAGCCAGCAGCTCCAAGAGCTGGAAGCCACTTTCCAGAGAAACCGCTATCCAGACATGAGCACCAGGGAGGAGATTGCAGTCTGGACCAACTTGACAGAAGCACGAGTCCGGGTAGGACTGCAACCCTTCCACCTTCCCAGGCCTGAACTTGTGGGGCAAAAGCCTGCTGTGATATAAGCAACAAAGCTGTTCCCACACCAAGGAAGGAATTAGGATCACTAGAAAATTTCCCTGTCTTAGAAACACCTCACCAGAGTCTACACTTGAGATTTGACACATGCAACCACACACACATACCCCATGCTGGTGGTGCCTTGCCCACCCATGTCCACCTTGCAATTACACAGGGAGATCCAAAGCCCAGGCTCTGCTCCACAGAACCCCACCAGCTGGCTGCTTTGACCCAGCAGACCCCTTCCTTGCAGTGCCATCATTCCCCAGCCCTAGCCTTGCTGGAGGACACTCTTGGAGGTTCACAAACCACTGTCCAGTCACAGGCATGTCGTGGCATTGCTCCAGCTGGAATGACAGCTTCTCTCTGCTACTAGAAATATGAGTTAGCAGCACCATGAATAGCCTTCCAGCAGCTTCCATGCACTAGGAAATTATATTGTTTGAGCCCCTTCAACACTAACAGATTTTCCTATTAGAAGACAGACTTATAACATCCCACCCAAGCTGGTTCTGAGGTAAAATAAAAACATGAGAGGTTATTTACTCCATTCAGCAGCTCTCAAGCCACATCCCCCAAACACTTTGCTCCCAAATCACACAACTTCAACCCCACCTCCTGGCTTTGGTCACTTGGAAATACAGCAAGTGTTTTCCTGTCTTTTCTCTGTATAAAGGGCATCTGTTTGTTGAGTGAGGTGAGTTATTCTGTGTGTTGTGAAATGCAGTGGTTGGATTTTGATCTAGGTGGTGATTCTTGCTGGGAGATGACCCTGCAGCCCAGACATCTTGTTGAAACTGTTTGCTGACGGTCAGACTTGCAGCCCTTCAACACCTCTTGGTTTGCTGGGCAAAGAAACCAGGGCAAGGCCCCTTCCCAGGACAGCCCAGAGCGATTCCCATGCCCTCCCTTTCTATTTTATACAGGTCTGGTTCAAAAACCGCAGAGCAAAGTGGAGGAAACGAGAGAGGAACCAACAGGCCGAACTGTGCAAGAACAGCTTCGGAGCCCAGTTCAATGGACTGATGCAGCCTTACGATGACATGTATTCCAGCTATTCCTACAACAACTGGGCCACCAAGGGGCTCGCCACCAGCCCACTCTCGGCCAAGAGCTTTCCATTCTTCAATTCCATGAACGTCAGTCCCCTCTCCTCCCAGCCCATGTTCTCCCCACCCAGCTCCATCACCTCAATGACCATGCCTTCATCCATGGTCCCTTCTGCAGTGACCGGAGTACCAGCCTCTAGCCTCAACAACCTGGGAAACATCAACAACCTGAACAGCCCGAGCCTCAACTCTGCCGTCTCATCCAGTGCCTGTCCTTACGCCTCAACAGCCAGCCCCTACATGTACAGGGACACGTGCAACTCCAGCCTGGCCAGCCTGCGGCTGAAGGCCAAGCAGCACACCAACTTCAGCTACCCGGCAGTGCAGACAGCAGCTTCCAACCTGAGCCCTTGCCAATACGCCGTGGACAGGCCTGTATGAAGGGCTGCCCTCTGCCAACCAGGGACTTGACCTTAGCCTGACAAAAGGAGACCTTTAGCCCTATAACAGTGTACGTCCTGCAGAGAATGAGAGTGATCATGAGAGCATAAGAGGGAGAGGGAGGGAGAGAGAGAGGTGAGCAGGCAGACGAACCTTTTTGAAGATTTGTCTATCGTATGGTGAATTTTGACTGTCTTTCCCCTTTCAAACCCCTTCCCATCTTGCCCACTGAACCTCCTCTTCCATGGTAATAAACCAAAACAGTCTACTGGAAGCCCTAATGGAGAAATAGGAGCCCCAAAATGCAGGGTGCCTGACCCATGGGCAGAACCAAGTATGTTTCAATCTGCCCCTCCAGACCAGGGGTGAGGCCCCCAAATCCCTGGAACAGCATGGCCAGCCATACTCTACCCCTGCAGGGAATAACCAGAGATGGGACAACAGAGGGGGTGCCATTTGGTGCTTGGCTGACCCATTTTCTCTGCACATGTGCAAGATTTCAGTTAAAGATATTTTGCGCATTTATTTATCATGCAGCCAGTAAGGAAGCCTTTTCTCAGTTGATAGGCATCAAAGACTTGAAGCCTTTAGGAGCTGTGGCTTGTAAGAACATAAAATATGTGTCTGTATATATATATATCTATATCTTGCATATATATACAAATGCATATATAGACATTAAAATATGCTTTTTTGTTTGTATGTGAAATAACATACAAAGTAGACCTTAAAACCAAAAACCCTGTAAAGGAAGCACATCCACTGAGGCAGTATCCTGCCTGTCATGCTTTACTGCTCAGTCATTTCCAGTCAGACACAAACACTGTTGCCAGTGTACAGCCTAAACATCCCTTTTTGCAACAATCAGCTCCTCCTTGCACATCTTCTTCCCTTCCCTTCTCCAAATCCCATTTCCAAAAAAGATAATAAAAGTTGGCACAATCCCTTTAAGCTTCTGCTTGTCTGATTATTGAGAGCACAAACTTACGTCTGAAGATTCTGAAATGAAGTGTCAGCAGCCCAGGCAAGAGTGAACATCCTTAGAAGCACCAGCATGAGGCAGCCTGACTTGGAATAGGGGCTGAGTTTTGGAGGAACCATCTCTGTTCCTCACTTACAAATCAAAGACTTAGCTCCTCAACAACAAAGGCCCACAGACACAGTATGAAGAGGAAAACAGCTCCTCTCCTTGCTCCCTGTCTTTCTGCACCCACTGCAGAGGAAAGGTTGAGCCTCTCCTGGCTCAGGCTTCTTCACTGTGCAGGATATGGCCAGTGCCTTTGGGCTTCTGCAGCCCAGGGCAGGGGAATACCCCAGGCACTGGTGCTCTGAGCAGTGATCCCCAGGGCAGAGTCAGCTGCAGCAACCTGATCTGCTCAGTTTCTGTTGAGAAAGCTGTAGAACAGAGGTTGCCCTACCACAATACACTTGCACATGGGGAACCTGCTGCTTCAGCCAATGCAGAGGGATCCAGCAGTTCCCTCCAAGGGCCCAAAGAAGTGCCACATGCATGAGGGGAGCAGGACATCCCTACTCAGTGCAACTACCTTTCCCTTCATCAGGCACAAGCTCCAACGGGAAAGAATAATCCAAATACACTACTTTTCTCTTAAGGAAAACAAAACAAAACAAAACAAAAATCAACCCAAACGTATTTTCACAACAAACTATCCTACCTGGAAGAATAGCACAGGCAAATCTGGCATAAACCGTTTTTCTGCAATGTTAGCATGCAGAGAGAAAGCAAGTTCTTCGCTAAGAATGGGTCCTCACTAGGACACTGTAAATGGTCTGTCACAAGCAAAGCATATAAAGTGCTTAGTTTTTGACAAAGCCTATTCCACAGGGAGCAGTTACTACTCAAGGTACTGGTGACCCCAGTCACAGGTGTCGCCCACCATCACTGTAACAAATTAGTCTTTGCTCTGAGCTAATCCAAAATGAGGGAACCAGGTTCCCCTGCACTGAAACAGCTACCACTAGAAGCACAACCTTATCTGCAACACGTATTCAAAGATCAAGTGTAATCATATAAAACAGACATAGTGCATTCCAGACAAGACCTTTTACTGTAACCTGTATCCTACCTTACTGCTGGGCACCAGTACTGCTGAGGTACCTTCAGTGATTAATCTCCATTCTGTGCTGGTGCTGCCATCCAGCAGCCTTTCCACCAAATACACACCTCATGTGGTGCTATTTTGCTTAACTCCCTTCTCTGGCATGGCTCCTCCACCTAAGACGAGAAAGAAGAGCCTGGGTTTCTCTCTAGTATAATTTCCTCCATTGAGCCTGACTCCTAGCCGAGTCCAACTCCTCTCCCTGATAATGCAAACCAAGTGGTGCCACAATCCTCTCCTATTGCCTTGATGAATAGCTGAGCTCTTTATGCACCTGGTCCTTCTCCTTTTCCTCATACCATGCCCTTCCACCCTGTGCTGATCTCAAGCATAGGTGGGAACATGGCCAGGTCAGAATAACCATCTTTCATAAAGATGCAGCTTTGCCTGGAGATGAGTTTGAAGTGAGATCCAGCTTCCTTTTCACTTGGGTGGTGTGTCTATGGAGGGAGTAGATTTAGCAAGTACACATTCTGCTCCATCACCCTGGTCATTAATTGAAATACTGAGCAAAACCAGTTCCAGAACAGATATCCCTGAACTTCACTCAGCATACCCTTTCCTTTTCAACAATGAGCTGTGGATAACTCTCTGGGTATAATTATTCAATAGGTTTAGTACCTGTCCAACATCCCATCTAGATGGCAGCCAGGGCTCTTCTTAGCCATGCCATTGCTCCTTCTATTGGGAGGATTTTACTAGATTATTTATTGATGGGTCCATATACTTCCTACTCATCTCCACTGCGTAAAAATAGTGAGATTATTTGTTCCAGCAGTTTTTGGCTGGTGATGGGCGTGGGATTTAACTATCAGCAGTGCCTGGTTTTTTGCCCCAATCCCCATTTTGAAGAGGGGGTACAAAGCTTGCATTGAACAGTCTTTCCAAGCTTTGGGGTCCCTCAGAAACTCTCAGCGATAAAAATAACTAATTCTAGGATTGCTTTATGTGAAGTTGACCACACCCAGATGGTCTGAAAAATTCTTGTTTGTCTAAATAATCTCTTCTTTGCACTTTTCTTATTCAAGGCCAGCCTTTAGCTGCCACCCCCTCACCCCCAATCAACAACATGGTTTGTGCTCTCAGTTCCCCCGTAGCTGTCCGGCTCTGAAGGCTAAGGCAAAGTGCACCGAACAGCTGCATGTCAGCACTAGCTGTCGTCAGTGCTTCTCCTCTGCCAAAAAGCAGCACAACACCGTTCCTGGTTAGTGTCCTCCTGTTCACACAATGGAGGATGTTTTCTGACTGCTCTATGTTTGGTGCTCGCCGTCAGCACAGCCCCGAACTGCGGGGTGGATGCCAACATCCGAGCCCCTGCTGCCCGTGTTAACAACTGGGCTCAGGTAGATCCACAGTGGTGAGAGGCGGCTCTGATTTCTGCCTCCACCGGCGTCTCGGCCGCGGTGGATCCCGGGCGGTGAGTGTCACCTACCGGCGGGCAGCGGGTGCCGGAGGGATGGGGAAAGCCTGCGGGAAACATCTCCCCTCTGGCTCCCCAGCCCTGCTTCACCGGCTCTCACAACCTGGAGGCCCATCTACTGCCGGTGAGAGCTGCAATGCAAGTGTCAGAGGCAGAGAACTCCAGCAAGGGATGTAAGAGGGAAGACACACTGACTCAGGGAAGACTGAGACCTGTGCAGATTTACTGATTTGCTTTCCTTGCTCTCTTTCCCAAGTTTAGCTGTAACCCTTTCTCCCAGCAACCATGATACAGGTGCATTTCTTTGGAGATGTAACAAAAGACAGGGATAAAATCTGGTAATCGGAGCTGCAGGAAGACCTAGGGGAGACCCCCTCCCAGTGCAGTGCTGGGTAACTGTGACCCTGCCTGGAGCACCCTCTGGCACCAGTCACCACAGCCTGTGACACCAAGGTTTCCAGCAAAGGCACTGTTTGATCCTCAGCCATTAGACAGGAGCAAAAGCTGCAGAAGTGCAAGGAGGCATCACCTGCTGAGCAAAGCCCTTCACTTCCCAAAAGCAAGAGCAGGCAGAAGGTTTGTTGTGCTCCTTCCTTACTCCCTGGAGCTATTAGCGGTTCTCCCCTGTGGAGGCCTCAGGCCGAGGGGGAAAAGAGGATCCCCTGTTCCTTGCAAGTAATCCATCTGTCTTCCTTATTTTTCTCCAGCCTTGGGTCAGTTGTATTGCCTTGCAAGAGTTACGCAAACAGGCTGATACAAACAGCTTAGGGTTTAACATCTGCACAGTACTAGAGGAAATAGTCCTTTTTGCATCTCCCTGCATGATGTTTGTCTAGCAGTCATTAAGAGACACAGCTCAGCAATAACACCTCTTCTTCATACCCTGGCAAGATAAAGCCATTAGTATCAACCCTCCTACCTGTATCAGACCCTCAGTATCTGGGCACGGTCCTTCTGAAGGATGTGTGTGATGATCAAGCCAGCTGGGCATTTGAGAATGATTTTTCATAGACTGAGACATGTTGTTGGCTGGACGTCATGAACGAAGATCTTGGGATAAACCTGCGCAATGGATTTTTTAAGTGAGGCACAGGGTGCGCAGAACTGGCCCCACTCCCTTTACTCCTGAGGCTCATCTTGCCACAGCCGAGCAGCTCGGACGGCGACAGTGAGTTCCTCCAGGATTCGAACCAGCGTCCTCAGAGGAGTAGCCGGCTCCACAGGCGGGGCCTACGCCACTCGGCCAACGCCCGCCGCCTCTCAAGTGTAACGTACAAACAGAAAAGCAATAATGTCAGGCTGTTGAGAAATCCTGGGAGCCCACGTGTGTCAGAGCACCAGGGGAAGACCTCGCCTTGTCCTCTCTGCCACCGAATGACACAAACGTGGCACTGCAGCCACGCCTGCAACACGAGCTGGGGCAGTAGACTGAGACATAGTATTGTCCCTTCATGCACACACATACTTTAAAAGATGACTTCTGGGTAACACACTAGATGTGTCTGCTTTCCCTCTGCCAGACATGACAGTGTTTTCCAAATAGGTAAAGAACCAAAGCAGACTCACTGAATGGGAACATGTGATCTCTCAGAAAGGACTACTTGGAGTTCTTACTAGTGCTCCAAGTTATTTTTTGCCCTCTGACCTAGTTGCTTTTACTACTGTGAAACATCTTCAAAGAGAAAACTACATAAAGGTTAGCTAGCGTCCTAAGGCTTAAACACAATGATGGGGGCATCAGGAACTATTAACCCAAAGAAGTCATAATCTGCAATCACCTGTCAGATGAACGCGATCACTGCTCTAATCATATATGAAACACCAATGGTAAAAATCACCTCTAAGGAGCTCTCTTATTGGTAGCATGTACCATTTACAAGCGCTTTTGTTCTCTAAAGCCTGCAAGTAGGCCCGCTGGTTTTGGATACAGCAATTAAGACAAGCACATTAAGGGAGCAGCTGGGCTTTTGCCTGCTGCTGCTCTGCAGCTCACCTCCATCTCCCCTCCCTGCCCAACACCACTGCCTCGGTGGGACAGCGGGAGTGCTCCTGTCAGATACCACTGGTGGCTTGTGTCACATTTGTTCTTGTGCACATTGCTGGGAGCTTGTGCCAAGCTTAGCAGCTGGCTTTTCTCTTCCAGAAATGAGGAATAGCAATGTGCATACTGATGCTGGGGAGGCCAGTACTGTATTTTGGGATATCACTTTCTGCATGTTGCCACTCAGGCTGACACCACAGGAGCAAGAAGTCAGCATCACTGAAGAGGACTTGTATCTCTAGTGGCCTGGAAGATGCCAGCCCCTGCAACACAGCTGGTGACAGGTAATCCCCAGGGCTGAAATACAGCTCACTCCCCCAAGGAAATCTCCCTCTTGAAATAAATCAGGGCTGAAACCTTGCACCAGTCTGATAATTCCTCCTCCTGAGAACAGGGATAGTTATTGGTGATATTCCCTGTTACGCAGCTCCATTTACCGTGACACAGCCCCAGGGAGGTCCTGGCAGGGACAGGGGGACTTGCCCATTCCAACAGGAGTCTTGAAGGCAAAAGGTCACTGCTGGAGACTGGGTATCCACAGAGCTTGGGGTCATTGCCTTCCTCTGTGGGAAAATTCATAATGTGGAAGCATCAGAGGAAAGTATTATCGATGATCCTAAGAGCATCAGAGAGGTGCGTGGGGACCACGAGGGAGATGTCTGTGGGCAGAGCCTGCCTGTCTGGGGGGAGTGGCTGGGTCTGAGCCATGCACAGTACCTTGCATCAGTCCAAGAGAAGGGGTTTCCTGTCACAGAGGTCCGCTTTTCTCGCTGTCATTAAACGGTGGGGTGAGTCCAAATCAGTCTCCTCTAGGCTTTCCTCTCCCAGATGGAGTGATTTCACATTCGCCTGCAGAGGGAGACGGCTCCTCTTTGTTAGCCAAATTTTGTTGACACAGTTTGGCGTCGCCACCTTACCCGGCTGGAAAAACCAGCCGCGGAGTTGACGTGGCCGTCCTGCAGCCCACGGCCAGGCACTCCCGCGGAGATGCTGCCAGGGGTATGGGGGACCCTCCCAAAGCCCGGCAGCGGGGATGAGCAGCAGCAGTTTATGAGCTGGTTGCAAAGTCCTTCAGGGGAGCAGCCCCCGAGGCAGTGCCAGGCTCCGCTGTGCGCTCCAGCAATGGTGCAGCCACTGGCGCTGGGATAAGGAGAGGGGTCATAACAGGACCCTTGCGAGCGTGTGGCTTCACCCCTTCCCTATCCCCAGCAAGGGGCTTCTCCCGCAGAGGAGCTACCCCCGGCCTGGAGTTTGGGCAGAGCTGAACAGCCAGCACCTGGAAAACACACTCATTTGCAAGCCCAGGGTGTTTCCAGCGCCGGGATGGCTCCCGATCTCAGCGCTGCCGTGCCTCACGCACAGAGCAGGTTTGTGAGGAGCTGTGGGGCCGGGTGAACCTGAAAAGCTGGCTGCTGTGTGCCCTGAACACCTCCCCGCCGCAGAGCCACTCGGGGCCCTCGAGCGAGATGCGCACACAGCACCCAGGCTGCTGGCACTGCTGCGACCTGCTCAGGCTCCCCGTGCCTTGCCGAGAGCAAGGCAGAGGGGCAGAACGCAGCTTTGCACTGTGCAGGGCGCAGCTGGGCTCGCAGCTCCTGTGTGAGGCTTCTTTAGCCTTCTGAGAAGTATTGACTCATGTCCTACTTTTCCTTGAAAAACAAAAAAACAAAACAAAACAAAAAAACCCAAACCCAAAACAAAACCAACAAAACCAACCAAACAAAAACCCACAGAAACAAAACCAAAACAAACAAAAAACAAAGAAACCTTGGTCCCTGCTTGCTGCCCCATAAATCACAGTTTTAATTTCTTAAATTACGCCACAGCCCTACCTGCCCAGTGTCTGTGACAAGGGAGGGCACTCAGTAACTGAGAAGCCCTGCGCCCAGAGATTAGGCACCAAGATAAAGGCAGAGCTGCCTGAAGGATAAAGCTCACCTACATCCCTTCCCCCCACCAAAGCTTTTCATGTGTGTGACAGACTACTCATTATTCCTAATTTAACTTAATAACTAGCTTAATGCCTTGTTATGCTTTCCTTCTGTATTATTCTGTTATACTGAAAGAATAACAAGGAGAAAAGTAAGTAAAGCTATGTGTTTCATAGGAAGTGAAAAGATGTAGGAAGGACAGGAATAGAGGTGGAAAGGCTAGAGAAGCTCTCATCTTTAATGAACATATTCAAATATTTCCATAAAACCACCTCATAACTTAAAAGAATGGCTCCTGACAGTTTCTAAGCCTGTACACAGCTTTTTGTGGGCAAGATTCTTCACTTCAATGATTTTTTAATGTTTTGACAGGGTCTTGGGCATCTTAGTGCTTTAATCCATTAGAAGTAGTTCTCACCAAATTGTTGAATCACTTTTTAATACATTATATATGTTTTAACTCCCTGGATGGTTTTGCCTCCTAACTCTGCAATACCTGTGGAAATTATAGCCATGAAAAGTTCAAGGAGTTAAGGGCATATCTAATAGGAGACAACATGCTAATGCTGCATATGGTGCTGGCTTGAACTTCTTTCTGGATTTGTGAGTAACGAAGAGGCAGCATAGGAAAACAGACTCGTGTTTTTGTAAGCCCACACAGGCTCCTTGGATCTCAAATGTTTCTGTCTGCTCTTTTGTTTGCAAGCAAAGCAATGTGGTGCACCAGTTTGCAAACACAGTGCCTTTGTCCTCATTACTTTTTCTTTAAGTTCAAAACAATCCAAGATTGTCACCAAGCCACAAGCTTGCCAACTCTCTTGCTATATTCACCCTAATCTGAACATTCAAACTCTCACGTAGGCAGTAATAATAATCTCCTTCCACCTCACAGATGACAAAATGCCTCACCTCCACCTCCTTATCCATGCTCATGGGCTAGGAGATGACAACAAGGTCACCACAGTGCAACTGACAACAGGCAGGAATAGTAAAAACTCCTGGCAATATCTTTTCTTATGAAAAAATAACCCCCAAATCCCATCAACCTTTAAGTTTCAGTTTGCAGATAGGAAGATGCCAGGCAGACAGTGTTTCTACCACTTATCTATAACACCCGTTTTCCCCCCCCCAGTATTTGTTAGCAGTTCATCTTGCTCTGCTCTCCATCTGTCTCCCATCTGGGACAAATAGACTCCACATCCTCAGCTCAGAGGGCACAAAGCCACAAAGGTCTAGTACAGAGCAAGCATGATGCGTTGCTGTGCCCACCACTGACTATTGTCAGGCTTGGGTATCCCAGGAGGCAGCAGGAAGCTCCAGGAAGAGCAACTTCTGTCATGAGATAGTTACAGGTCCCAGATAGTTACAGGTTAGGGCTATGGAGTCTTCTCATCTGTCACTGATGGCAAATGAGATCCTCATTCAAAGTCACCTTTGCCACAGCCCCTCTGCTAGCTGAGGGTTGGGGAGAAAAGACAGCATTGTCCAGCCTCCGAGAAGCCACCAGGTCAGAGCTGGGCACTATCCCAAACTAGAGCATCCCAGGAGCCCAGCCAAATGTTGTTTCATTGGGTTACACGTGGTAACATGCTTTTTATCCAGAAAGTGAAACACTTGCAAGAGCAAGCAAGGATAGAGCATGGAAACACCACCGAGGGCAGCTGTGGCAGTGAGGTTACTTCTCCACTCTGTGCCAGCACTGCAATGGCCCCATCTGGGAGTGTGGAGCAGAGCCCCTGACCCTCAGCATAGGACACTGCCAGTGGGACCATTGGTCCACACTGAGTGTAGGTTGTGCAACTGCACCAAACTGTGGGTTTGCCTTAGAGTCCAGAGTGAATAAAAACACATTAGTTATCACTCCATACAGTGTGCCCAAGTGGGGCAACAGTATGCCTCTTCACATCAAAATGATCAGGTGTTTCCTTTTTCTTCAGAAAGGTCAGAGCTTTCTGCTTTTATAAACATGCTGTATGGCCCATATGCCTACAAACAGATCTCCAAGGTATGGGCTTGCTCTTCCTGTGGTCCTGGCACTTGCATCTGTTCCAGATTCTTCTTTCATCACAGGTTTAGAGATGCCATGGGCATGGGTGTGTGTCACAGACTGGCAGAGAAGGGAAAGCACTGCATGAAACCATCTGGAAAGGCCAAAAAGTGGCTGATGGAGGTATGCAGAGACCATAGAAGTGGTAATAAGGAGGAAAAAGCACTTTAATCTTGCTTGAACTTCCTGTTACACATATCACAGGTTCACATTAAACCAAGACCAGAGAACTACCACACAAGAGAAAGAGTATAACTTTATTTTAAAAAATAATAATTTAGCTCAAACACAAATAGGATTGCAGAGGGGTGATTGAAGCAGGAAGAACAATATTTACCCATGGAATTTAAAACAGACCAATTTCACTCTCTTGTAGATGATACTTTCAGTGCCCTTCCCTGTCCACAGCTCTACTTCAGGTCCTCACCTGCACATAAAGGTATTCTGACTCCTGGGGCTCTTAGTAACAATGCAGAGGGGAAATGGTGTCTGCCACTCATGAAATGCTGTTCTTACCTTCAGAGCCTCCATGATCCAAAAAGCCAGAAGAGCAACACCAGCATCTAAACCAACGTGCAATACAAAGGGAACAACTTGCACTCCTCCCTGGAAGTCTACCTACCCCATGCCCCATTCCCAGCATCCTGGCCCAATGCTCCCACCCACACATGAATTTGCCCCCCCCACCCACAGGTGCTGTACACAGAGGTGTGCACACAGGCCTTTGCAATACTCCTCCCTCCCCACTCTCTTCTTGTGCAGACCCACAGATCTTTCACCTCTCTCTGTGCCTGCATGCCGTACATTTCTTGGCACAGCAGCAGTTCATTTCACAGTGACAGGATTCACCCTGGAACACACTGAGCCACTACTGCAGTTTCTTCTCTTCTGTGAAGTGGCCTTTCATGCAATTGCCATTCTGATACACAGGGCTGACTCCCTTCCTTCTGCACCACACCATAGATTTGTAGATAACAAATCCAATACCGGTCAGACACAACAAGAGAAGAGCCAAGATGTCCAGGCAGAAGTACTCATATAAGGAGAGGTCGTAGACAGCAGGGCGAAGATAGGGTGCCCCATCATGACGAAGGATGTACTCCAGCCAATACACGGTCCTATTGAGAGCATGCATTGGTCTGTCAAGGTGCAGAGCTGAGATGAGCTGGGCTGCTTTTCTGTAGCTGCAAGGGAAGAAGACAAGAAATTAAACTTTTGACACAAGCCTCATTCCCGAGAAGAGGTCTGAGACGTCCAATGATGCTTTCAAGTCCCAAATAATACCTTGTGAGAAGTGCAAATTTCATCCACTCTTCTTCTGAAAGCCACTCTGATGGCAATTGCTAGCCATGGAAGAACAAGCCAGAGTGTATTTACTTTGTGTTTTGTTAACAACACTGACAGTTCAGCTCACAAGTACCTTCTCAGTGAGTTCACGTGTGCTGTACTTTTTGAAGGGAATTTGCATCCAAAACCTCACACAGCATCAAGTAAAAGTTACACATTTGATGACTGGCCAACACCAGGGAAATCCCGAGGAGAGCTCGATGCTTCCAGATGCCTCACCTGGGGTCAGAGATGACTGTGATAACAGCCTGGTAAAGTTCCTCTTCTTTTACTCTGCTCCAGTCCATGAGTATACCCATGCCCTTTGCCTGCACTCTGGTCATGATGTCAAACTGGTCCCCATAGAAAGGAAATCCCACTACTGGCACACCGTGAAAAATTGCCTCAAATATACCATTCATCCCGCAGTGGCTGACGAAGGCTTTCACGTTAGGGTGGCCTACAGGTAAAGAAATGGCAGCAGGTCAGTGCCTTCCATGTTGAAACAGGGCTACCAGAGGCTGCACACAGTGTTGGTGTATGCTTAGGGAAAACCAGGCATGCTGAGCAGAGAGGATGCTATCCTTTGGGAACACACCTGGCTTTTGGCAGCCTAAAACTTGCTGAGTAGCACATGGAGGAGAAGGGAGATAGGAGCCAAGCAGCTTCAAGCAGGTGTTAGGTGAAGACCATGTTTTGTACAGATTAGACTCACAAGAAGCAGCAGACTTAGACCCATACAGGTGCTGTTGTCCTTGCATGCCTTTGCTGTGGTTTGGGTTAAACTCCAGGGATGTTGCTAGTGGCACACACATACACAGAACCCAGCCTTACCTAGCAGGTCATTCTGGGGCAGCCACCCCATTATCAGTGTATTCTCACCCAGGTTTCTTGGTTTCTGACCAAAGTATCTGTGGGAGGAGACAGAGGAGGTGAAAAAAAAAAGGGAAGAGAAACACACAGAGAACAACAATAAAGTCAGTCAGAGGAAGAGATAGAAAGCATATTCTGTGTTTTGAGATGAATCATGCCTCAACATCGGTTTTCATCCAACTCAAGTTAAAAGAATCCCATTCCCTCCTCACCTCCACACCACCCTTTGCGGGAGGCGAGCGAATGCACCAGCCATCTTCTCCACTAAATCGCTTGGAAGGGCCCGGATCCCAATGCCAAAGGAGACAACAACTACACCTGCCTCTGCTGCTTCCACCCAGAGACGCAGACCCTGTGGGCAAAACACACAGCTGCCTTGAAGTCCTCATGCAGAAAGGCCCTTCCCACTTGCCTCTGTCAGTAGAAAGTTGTCTACAGAGAAGGTGAAGCCAAATCCATTTGGAGCACAAAGCTACATGGTTTTTACCAGGCAATGAACTCTAAACTCACTGCTTTCTTCACCCAGCCAAGTAGAAATTACTTGAGCACCTGCTGGTTTTGGGAGCTTGCATGGAGTTGTCCAAGACTTGCATTTCATCGCATTACCTCCTTCATTGGAGGTAACACAATTACTCTTTGACAAGAAAGGTACTGAAAACATAGGGCCCACATAGGAAATTCTGAGCAGAGAAGGAAATTGGACTAAAAAGAGGAAGGCTATTTTCTCATCACCACTAAGACAGGACTGTCAGGGTCTCTAATTGTAGGCCAATACAACAGACAAAACATAACACAGTCAGGAAAAGCATCTTGCTAGATTCCCCACACACTCTTCAATGCTGAAGGTTCCTGGAGGTGGCAGGTTTTGCTATCTTGCCAGGAGACTTCTACCCATTCTTGATAGCTACTTAGTTTTTGATCATTAGGCAGAGAGGTAGCTACAGCTCCGGTAAAAACCACAGTTATTTGTCCTTAATTTAGAAGCTACCTGTGATGCTACGTAAACAGATGTATATCTAGAACAAAGTCAGTACTTTTTTCAACCAAGACCAGAAGGCAGCAGGGAGAAGAAATCAGATACCATGGCTGCTGCAGAGCAAACAGACTATTCCCTTTCATGCCAGGGTGGGCAGAATCTGTTCCTCATTATGGATTCTGTTTCCCATGTATCCCAGTCAGCAGCATTTTGGGGAGGTTTAATAAAAATCTATCTTTGAATAAGAATATTTCCTTGAAATAAACATGTACGAGAACATGAATGGCAAAACCAAACCAAACAAACCAAACTTCTTTCTGCTATTAAAAGAGAAAAATCATGTGATTAATTCAGAATATTAATAGTAGTCTATAGGTTAGGGGATCATAGTATGGAGGAGTTACAAAACACATCTAAGTGTTACTCTCTGGCAATATTTGTCCTTTGTTGTATGCTTCAGGACTCAAGCCTCTCTTTGCAGAAAGGCTTAAAAGACCCTAAAAAAACAATCCAAGAATGAAAAAGGCTTACAACTGAGATTTTTGGTTTCTCCACTCTCTGGAGTTTCACACCCTTTGAGAAGTATAACCACTGAAACTGCTACAGAAGAGAAACTGCTAATTTTACTTTTCTAAATAGAAGTACAATGACTCACAAAACAGATGATTGTTTTCCATTCGAATTGGACCTCAATGTTTGACTTTCAGAAACAGCATTAAAGTTGCTAGGGAAACATGATTGACCACCAAACATTTGCACTCTCAAATACATACCTATATTTCACCATGTCCTAGTTAGATGCACTAAAAAATCATAGTGTTTGAAATAGGAGGAAATAAACACCCTAACAACATAACCCTGCTCCAGTTCAGATGGGACATTCTTTAAGCTCCACCTAGACCTACAGAGGCTCTCTCTTCTGTTGGCATCCCATAACCTGGAGACAGACATGCCTACCTGCTAGCATGACAGTCACCACCTACTGCAGGGCTCTGGACTTATCTCCATCATTCTTTCCTTAGGCACCCTGGGATCTGTCCTGGAAGCTGTGAAGCACATGAGTAATGCCCTAACTACTCCCTTCTTTATAAGGCAGGTATGTAAGCAGGCAGATTGGACCAAGCCAGTGTTTCCCAAGAGCTGTGACACAGAGCTCTCTGAGACAGCTTTCAAAGCACCCTATGTGCATTTCATTACCTGCATGCCATGCCACATGGGAAAGGCTGATGTGCATACACATCTGGAGAACTTATTTTCTAAGGTACCTGATCTCACTTTTTCCTTCTTAACTGAAAAACACGGGCATAAAGTCTAAATGTAAAGCTGCCATCAGAGATTCTGACAGGCCTCTAATAATTTGAAAGTTGAAATCTTATCTCATTTCAGACCCATGGTCAGGACATCAGGACAGTTTGACTGTTCAAGTTTTATAATTCAGGTTTATTTCCCCACAGTGTTTGTAAAAGTGGTAAGGTAATAAGTGGAATGGCAGATAGGTCCTGTTCTGTTGTAATACTGTGGAGGCTTTAAGAGCTTGTCCCTCTGAATTTATTACTGGGACTAGTGAGGTATAGACCAGGGAAAATTCCTCAGGCATCCTAGAGGCTTTCTCTCATGACTGGACCTTCAGAAAAAGGGCATGATACCTCTCTGTTTTGTACACTTTGGGTTTCTGCATTGAATTTGATGAGACAACAAGGACAGCCCTCCTCTATGGGTTCTTATGACTACAAGGTCAAGGACAGAAATGCCCTGAGAGAAACAGGGTGAAGAAGGAAATTCTGGATTAATATATATCAGTAATGAAGCAAGGAAGATTAATTGTTCTTCCCATTTCCACTTCAGCATAGGAGCAAACAAACTACTCCTGATCAAGTCCCAGGGGTGACACTTCTAGCTTAGGAATTCCATACACCATTTTACATGAACAGCAAAGCAAGCCCCACTTCAGAGTGGACAACATAATTTTATGTCCTCTCTGCAGCCTGTCAGCCCTCAGTGTTCTCTTTGTCCCTGATGCACCTACAAGCACCAAAACAGCAGCTTTCCAGACTTCTGGGACTTTAGAACTTTGGCAACGTTCTTCAAGTACTGAATAACTCCCCCAGTTAATGTGCAATTATAGCTCAAAGCTTTCCTGCACTTACCACTGGAAGGGGCTTTGCAGGCTCCGCAAGGATCCCCCCTGTGAAAATTACATGGGGGAGTGTTGGACGGGGAAAGTCCAACACCACATCATTACAGAGGAAGAAAAGACTAGTTCCGTGAACAAGGTCCAACATGGATGTCTTGGGCTCCACTCTATGCTTCTCCATGAGACGTTCAAACTTGGGCAGGATGACCAGCTTTGTAGCCACACGAGTGATCACGTAGACTAGGAGATTCCAAGTCCTACCAAAGAAGCCCATCCTGTCTGTCATCAGGGAATTGAATTCAGGGACATAGGCAATGGGGGAAGTGGCACCAATCTCTGCTGGGAACCAGAAGCCAGTGGAAATCACAGCATATTTGACATGTAGGATGTGGGCCAGGATAAATCCACACATCTCATTGGGATCCACCAACAGCAGGTCAAAGTGCTCATACTGGAGTTTCTGCAGAAGAGTAGAGTTCCCCAGTACTAGGTCACAGTTTTGCAGGTACTTCTCCAAAAATGAGAACATCTCCAGAGAGGTCATCTTCCCTTGAAAGACATGCTTTATCTTCTCCTGCACCCAGGCATCTGCACTCTCTGTGCTGAAGATTCCCCAGTACCTCTGCACTCGGAAGCCAGGCAGGTAGGTTTCCACATCCCGACCTTCATGAAGCAGCAGCACAGGGTCATGGCCCTGGTCAGTCAGTGCCTCTGCAACTCGCATAAAGACTCGCAAGTGGCTGTCAAAGACTATAGTGGGCATGATCAGCACCTTGGCACAGTGAGATGGCTCCAGAGTGAATGCAGTCACTAGGAAAAGAGCAGCAGGGCACAGTAGCACCTTCATCATCTTCAACACTGCAAGGAGAAAAACATGCCATTACTGTAGTATGAAGCACTCTGTCCTGCACTTGAGCAACTAACAGCTGCAATTGTAGCTGCAAGCCAGGAGCTCATGAGCTGGGAAAGGAGAACAGTCTGGAATTCTTGGTTGAGAAACATCCATCCCCATCCATCCTACCTTCCCCTGAAGAAAAACCAACAACCAAAAGAAATCCCCCAACAACCAAAGTTAGATATCAGGGTGTATCAGGGGAGTTTTCCAGGAAGCCTCTTTCTGAGCTTCTAAGGCTCAAAAACTAGCAGACTGACTTGCAGATAGTTAGAGGGAGAGCAGCTGGAGGAGCTCTGCCAGGTCACAACACCAGCAGGGACACTTGCTGCTCAGTCCCTGGTTACCGCTACAGAACCAGCTCAGCTGGATTTCATTTCTATTTCTGTCTAGCCAGAACAGCTGGTTCCCTCTGAGCCCTTGATGTCTGTGCAAGTTTGCAGGAAGGCCTGCAGAGCTTGGTGGGAATGCTGAGACGTATGCTGAGGCTTTGGCCCTCACAGGGCTGGCAAGGCACCCTGCTCAGCAGACTGTGCAGGAGCAAATCCAGGTCACAACAGGACCCACAATCCCTGAGAGCATAAGGGGGCTCTGGACAGAGAGCTGCTCCACTATGGATCAGTCATGGGAGGCTCTGGGGAAAGGGCTGGGAAAGGAAAGCAGGCACCAGGATACTCATCCACTGGAAGGAAGGCAAAGCCAGAAAGTAACCCCAGAGATAACACGTCACACTGACTCCCCTTAGTCACGCTCCTAAAGCCATTATCCCCTCCTCAGTTTGATGAAACACCCAACATTTCTGTTGTGTAAGGGATGTTGCTACATCACTGGAAGCAAACGCACCTCACCCACACCTAACATTATTTTGAGAAAAGAATTACATGATAATTATTTGGGAATAGTCAGAAGCAGAGTCGTTTTCTGAACCACCCAGTTCAGACATGCTTGGAAAAGGGGGGAAAGGGGAACAAGTCACAATGGGAACAATTAGAACTGGATTTTGGATGGCCCCACACACTAAGCCCTGGGGGAGCTTCAGGGATGTGATAGAACAGAATTTGGTATCAGATTTTCTGACAGCCTCTCCATTAGTGCTTTATCAATTAAGAGGTGGGAAAGAAAGTCATAGACAAGATCCTGCTAAATAAAATCTTCAGACTACCCTCAACAGCCAGTTATCTCTGGCCCAACTCAGCAGGTAGGGGTGCAGACAAGGGAGAGTGAAAGTGTCCTATTCCTCCTCCATTGCTTTCCTGTCCCATGGGAGGACAGGGCATAGGCAAGAAACAGAGCAGGTGCTAGTTGAGACATTCCCCTGTTTAAAACCATGTGGCTGCGCCTGCAGGAGTGGTAAGAAACATGAAAAACACTAACAGATACCAAGGAGGAGGTTGGTTGCAAAGAGCAAGAGCTCCAGGAGAATGGAGACAAAGATGATGGTTTGGAGAGAAGAGGGCATAAGCTCTGCAACGAAAGTAAGGATCTGCCCAACATCCTGCCTCCCTGCAGCAGGAACCAGCTGGCCTGTGGCAAACTGTTGGTCACAATGGAGCTACACTCCACAAAGCTGGTCTAGTTCTTAGCTTATTTGAGGGGCCCAAAGGGAATTTCTCTTGCTCAACACCAGGGAAGGTAACACATTTGGCTATGACACTGTGCAGCAGATACAGAATGCATGCTGCTTCCAGGAAATGAGGGAAGGGTGGTAGCCACCTACTCCTGGTCTTCTCTAGGATGACAGGGAGCTCAGGACAGAAGCAGGTATAGGCTTGTCCTGGGGCACCTCATGGGTCATACCCACACATGGCTGAGAAGAGTAGAAGTTTTATGCGTGGGATAGGGTGTTTTCTCATCGGGCAGAAAGTAAAAGGTGAAAAAATATTGCCGGTGAAAGGAATAGCTATTCAAAGAAAAAATTTGTCACCTCTCTTCAGCAAGGACCATGTTCTGCCATGGACCTAAGTGCCAGGCATCACGGTGACCCTCAGCTCAGCCAGGACCCTCTAGGGACTACCAAAATCCAAATGACAAATTAAGCTGGCAATGTCAACCCCTCAGGTCAGGGGCAGATGCTGACACAGCGAGACTTGCAAACTACTCTTGGCAGCTTCATCCCTTCCAACATCAGGAGAAATCCCTGAAGGTGCTGGCTCAGGAACCTCCTCTCCTTGCCCAGGCAACAAAGGAGGCTGTGAATATTCCTACGTGATGAGAGGATGCCAGGCTGCAGGAAGAGACCTTTTCTCCTATACCAGCTCAATACCACCAAAGATAATCTCTGCTCTGTCTGTGCCCAGAGAGGTATCCCGGCCACAGCTCCAGCCCTAGAGCTGTGCTGGATACACCAGACACGTCCCTGATTTTTAGTGCTCCTGGGAGATAATGAAGGCATAACAACCAGCCCAAAGGGCAGCACAAGGGGCACACTCTGCCCCTTGCTCAGCAGCTAGTCACTGTTACGATCTCAGGTCGGTAGCAAAGAGGAAAGAAGTCCCAGACCTAGACAAAGGCTAAATGGCCCATATGAAGGAAGGCCCAAAATCCACCTGCTCACCTCTCCGCTTTACCTCTTTACTGACACTGGACAGCAAAGCTGCTCCATGAGCTTGGCAGCAGGGTCCTCCAGCAAGGGCAGATGCTGTGGGCAGTGCAGCACCATCCGCAGCACAGGGCTCAGCCCAGCTCCCTGGCTATGAGAGCTCATCTGCCTGCTCCCACTGAGGGCTGCAGGCAGGTATCCTTCAACAGAAACCTTCAATCATCTGGGCATGGGAATGTGATTCTGTGGGGAGATGAATTCACAAGATTGTGTCTTGACAGAGGTGCAAAATCCAAGTAAATGACAGACCCCACACTAGACCTGAGAGCAGACAATCACCTCCTCATTTGTGGTCTGGAAGTCCTGGACTAGTGGCTAAATTACATAAATATTGCAAAAATAACCCTGCCACTGCAAGGAGAAGGCATTTAAAGACAGAATAGACCCTTTCCTGTTTTCATGGCAGTGCTTGGTGGAGCCATACCAACTGGCTGATTTATGCGGAGCAATCCCCCTAACATTACAATTAACACTGGCAGCAAGAGCCAAGATTCAAGGGAACTGTTAGAAAAGCCTGTGACACAAAGACTTTAGGTTTCACTGCTGCAGCACACAGAGTACAGCAGGCACCTCAATAAGAGCAAGACCAAAGCCTGTTGCAGGGGGAAGTGGCACTCACTGCAGGCAGCAGCATCCCTGCCCTGCACAGCTGGCCACACTCAGTGGCTGGGAGTTTGCCTTCAAAGCCACAACAATGCATTGACATTAAAATGGGAGGCAGCAGAAAGGGAGCAGAGAGAGCACAGCCTTTTGATATGCCCCTGAGAAACCTCTTACGGGGCTGAAACTGGCCCAGTGATTTTGCCCTGTTTAACATGTTTGACAGGATACGACTTTGGTATTGATGGAAAATTATATCAATTAACTGAACAGCTACAGCTCTAATTCAAGTGCCTTTTATTAGGCTGAAGTACTAAAACCTCTGACAGCAAGCAGTCTAGGTAAAGAATTTCACAAAGAAAGGGCAATGAACAGGTTCAAGTGCAAGGACTGCTCTTTACATCTCTCCCTCTCCTACAGTATTTTATATTACCTTGTTCCTGCCTAGGACCTGGAAGCCCATACCCATGGGGTTACGTTATTTCCCCTCCTGCATCCCAGTTTTTATCCAGCTTTTGCCCACAGTCAGAAATGTTTTCCTTGCAAACTTCTCAGGAGTTAAAGCAGCAGAATTCATTTAAAACCAAAAGCAAAAGACAACTTCCTTTGGATACTCAAAACTTTTCCTGGAATAAGATACTAAAGTTTGCCTGCTCTGTTGAGTGTGATAGCAGCCAATCTAGTTGTGGCTAATTTATGGAAGCCACGACTCCATGCAAGCAGGCAGGTATGCAGCTCCAAGCGCAATTCTGTCACTGCAGGAAGATGTCACACTGTAAGCAGGAGCTGCCCAGGGAGATCTCTAATAAAATCCTAGAAGACACAATACTGTACCAAGTAAACTTAATGAAGCACAGGTGGAAGTCGGGAAGCCTAACCATGAATCACATTCAGCCCAGTGCTTAGTGGCCTTCTGTGCTCTTGTTTTTGGTTTATCATGGACTCTTGCATCACCAGAGTCACCTGAGTAAATAAGACTAACATTAAAACACTAATATTAGCATTACAGTATACTAATATTACAATATACTTTTATTAGTATTTTAGTATAGAAAACAATGAGCAAGAAAAAACCCCCAACAACTTCCCCTTCAAATATAAGCATGCCCTGGCAGGCTACAACTCTGAGTTTTTTGTAAATATTGTTTGCACACAGAGTGAATAGTGCGTAGATGTTCTCCTCAAAACAGCCTACCTTTCTTTCTACACATTCATGGCAGTTCACTATGAACACAGAGGATGAAGATGAGGAAAGTCCAGACCTCCAAAGGACCAAAGAGACCAACCACAGCAGTGATCAAGTCAGCAACAGAATAGTCCATACTTTGCACCATATTAGTGCTACTGCTGCCACAAACCAGCATTACAAGTGCTCTAGCTCATCTGTTTTGAACAAAGATTGATGTAGTCCCCAATCAAACCCAAACTTTTGGGACATTAGACCATTTTCAACAGCTTTCTTGTCTCATTAGAGTTACATGGAGGACAGGCAAGGTAGCAATCTGTGGGCTAGCAGGAGGTTGGGAGTCCACAGGTCACTGCCAGGGAACCAGGGCACTAAAAGGAAATAGTGGTCCGTAATAATTGAGAAAAGAAATAAGGATCTGTATCTAAGCTTGTTGCAGCATTTGAAATTACACACATGTCCAAAAACTTGAGCTGAGAGATGATGTCAAACACCATACATCTGCTTCCCCACGGAGTCTCTCATCATACATTAAATCTGTCAGGTGGTGGGATTTCCCTCAGCCCATATCCACAGGCTTCCTGTTTGTCTTCTGGAAGGAACAGAGATGGTTTGTGACACCACAGTGCCCTGTAATAGCAAGTTCTTCCGGAGAACCTTTTCCTCTCACTTGCAACATGGTTGCAAGACAAACCTGCTAACGTGAGATTGCGCTCCTTGTGAGCGGTCTGAAGTCTGCGGTGTGGCAGCACGACAGAACATTATTTGTAATGCCTGGATGCAAAAGACAGAAAGGCTTGGAGCCATTTCCAAATAGTTGGTGAGCCATAGACCTCAGTGTGAGGGCACATGACAGTGCAGTGCACTTTTTGGTCTTAAGGAGTTAAACTGTACAGTCAAGTTGAAGAAGTCCTCCAGACTGCAGAGAAAACTGGAGAGATACAAGTGGACCGAACTCTAGAGTCGCAGTCAAGAGGAGTGGGGAGGAGAAGTGTCTCCTCATTTACTGCCCTGTCATTTCATATTCTTTCTGCCGAGAAGCACCACGTTAAAAGAAAAATTACTAAGCATCCCAGAAGATTGTGAAATCCTGTGTAGAAAGCACTGGGGACTGATAAAGTCCTGACAGACAAGTCTGATCACATTTGACAGAGTTACAGGAGTAGAGAAGCTAGAGGTCTTATCTTCAATGAAACACTTGACACTCATGTAAAAAAAAAAAAAAGAAAAACAAGCAAACAAAAACAAAAACAAAAACCACAACCAAACCGAAGAGCTCCTTGGCTCTGAGCACGTCAGAGGAATGAGACCTGGCTGAGCAGCTGTAAACAAATGTTGAAGAGTGATGCATAGGAAGAGGAGGGAGAACAGGAGAAGACACTCCTGAGATGTAATCTCCTAAAGGAAGATGAAGCAAGTTACACAGAAGCGCTCCGAACCTGCGTCCAGGTGCCAAGGCTATGGTCCTACGCACTGAAGCAGATGCTTAGCTCGCGTCCATCATTAGCCTCGCTAAAGGGACCCAGGCTGCGCACACGCGTCCGGGCGAGCCGGGGCCAGGCTGACAGCCGAGGACTCACACCACTTCCCTGTCCCCGCCGCAGTGCCAGCGGCCGGGCAGCGTTCGGGTGCCTTTGCCACCAGCCCAGCCCTGCAGCGCTCGCCCGGCATCCCCGCCCGCAGCTCACACCGAGCCCCCGCCCACGCACCCCGCGGCGTGGAAGGGCCGTCCCCGCACGGCGGCGGAGCGGGGCGGGACGGCGGGGCAGCGGCGGAGCGGAGACGCCGCTCCAGCCGCAGCTGCTGCCGGGCTGGCTCCCGCCGGGCCGCCCGTCCCGGACCTTCCGCCGCGGTGCCGGCACCCACCTGCAGCGAGTCCCGCTGGAGCGCAGCCCGAGTGATGAGAGGTGCGGCGGGGTGGGAAGGCGGAGGGAAGGAGAGAGGGAGGGATGTCATGGATCCAGCCGTCACCTGCCCGCCCTCCCTTTTCTGGCCGGCGGGCTGGGCGGGACCGGGCGGCGCATCCCCGGCCCACGGGCCGCACCCCGGTCCGAGCCGAGCCGGGTTCGGTGGCACAGAGGCGGGGCAAGAGGGAGGCACGGAGATCAGAACCTGCCGCCCCGGCAGCTCGGGCAGGCAGAGCTGCCGCCTGTGCCTCCGGCCAGGCTAGTGCGCCTAAAGGGCGTCAAGAGCATCTCTCCAGTGACCACTGCCGGGCCCCACTCGGACACCCCCAGGGCCAGGACCCCGCTGAGAGGAGGGAGATGGGAACACCTTAGAACAGCAAAAGGGAAAGGAGGGTGCACAGGGGAATAGGGACACGAGGGAGTGTGTTCCAAAGCACCCCTATAGGGACAGCACACACCAGAGGGGAGGTCTGTTGGTTAAGTTCCACCACTAACCACAGCTGAAACTGCACCAACGTTGCACAGAGAAACCAGAGTGCTCCTCTACACCAGGACAGCAGCACTGATCAGAGATGTAGGTTAAGCCTACCTACCAGCTGCAAAATCTTGTGAAAGACCGTCAAGCACATAGTTTTAAGAGTCTCACAAAGCAGTTCCCAATCCTGCACTTGTTGCATTTCCTTAGTCATGTGCTCATCCGCAGCAAGGCTAATGACATCCTCTGCATTCTCTACTGAAACCTCGGATAGGGTTACACCTTCTCCTACAACAATGTTCAAGGTGGAAAGCTCTGGAAAAAGAGCATTGGTTACAGGGCAACTGAGAGGCTGATGGACCTGGTGATTCATCTCAACCTTTCCATAGAAGTAAAGCACAAGGGACAAAATCAAGCATCACAGCACTCAAGATCTCCACAAGGCCCTACCTATTAGCAAGTTTCTTTTCCTTGCACACATTATCACAGGGGAAGGAAGAAATCTAAGGGGATTACAGAAATTACTTATTTTAACCTGGTATAATACAGGATTTTTCAATCATGCCTATTCTTTCTTATTCCCATATGGTGGTACTGCTCATATGGCCAGCTGCCATACCACTGATTGGACACCAATATTTGAGAACTAGATCCTCTCCTGGGAAAGGACTTGAGCATTCTCAGTTTGTCTTGGTATACACAAATACTCTAGTTTTAGCCGTATTTTTTGCAGTCACTCAACAGCCAGCTGCACAGGCCCCCTTTCACTTCTCAAGGTCTGTTACATGCCCACAATCATGTAAAATGACAAATGGTTGTTGAAAGATACAGACACAATGCTGTTGCCCCCAGCACTGGTACCCTTCCCTTTTCCCACCCGCTACTCCGTATCTTTAACTACCAGATCCATTCAGACTACAAAGGCAGCAATGTTTATTTTATGACACATCAAATTCACACTTTAGACTTTTTAAAAAACCCCAAAGCATAAAAGTATTTAAAAGAGCTCCAAATATAAGTTCCTGATAAATAGAATGACGGTAAATGACACACAAGATGTTCAAATCCTCATGCAGAAAATACTCTTCCTACCTTCCTCTGGCCTGTAACCTTTACTTTCTTGTAATAACCATGGTCTCCTGGGACCCTCTGCACTATATCCTTGAATCCAGACACCAGTGATTGTGCAAGCCAGAGGGGGAAGTCCTGAAATATGCTCACTGGAAAAAGCTGCTGCTCATGTACATGGGGGTGGCTCATCAAGTCTCATCCAACCCTTAATTAGGTGACACTGCTTTGCACACAAATGTAGCTTCCTGTAACAAGGCTTTTCTCATTGGCAGCCTGTAGGGAGGGAATGGAAACATGGAAATCAGGCCCTGCACTACCTCTCTGTGGCTGGCACTTTCATCACCTGGAGTAAGCAGCTCTCACAGCCCACTACTCAATTTCCCAAACACATACTACCACTATTCAATCCATACTGCCTGTGGGCTCAGTCAGCTGCTCCAAACACTAGTTAACCCACTTAACAGAGGAGGCAAAGTATTTGGGGGAACCATTTTCTACCAGATATGAGCTGCACAGTAAATAAGGAAGCAGCTACACAGCTGAAGGGAAAGCTAAGCCCTCCCCTCAGCAGCAGTAAGCCATTATACTATGTCAGCTGCTCATGAAGTTTGTGTTTAGGGTACAGGATTCTGAACTTGTTTGTGGCTCCCCATACTGAACATGCACTTGATCCTAATGCTTCAAACCTTACCACACCAGGCTTTATTTGCCTTAGTGCTAAAGGGAAATTGGCATTTTACTTAAGAGGAATTTAACAGATGGAAAGCAACTCAAAGAACAAGTCACCCAACATAGAAAAGAAATTTAAGGTATTAATGATACATTCATCTCGACTCCTACCAAGCTGCACCTCACATTGCTGGCAGTAAGTGTAAGCTGGCACATTTTATGTTCAGAGAGAACAAAGCATAATGCCACACTGTAGACAGAACCTCAAACAACAGCAAAAAAGCAGATAGGCAAAGAAGGCTTTATCTCCTCTGCCTCCTTACCCGTTTCTATCAAGTGAAACTTCACAACCTCCATGCAGTCAAATTTCTGTACAACTCCACTCCTTAGCTACACTTCTAATGGAAGTGTTATCAAGAGTGCCCCAACTGTACTACAGACATTGCTCTTTCTGCCCCCACCTTGCAACTGCAAGCAGTACTGTTATTCAACCACTGTATTTAGATGCTGCTTCTCCAAGTACTCTGGTTAGTGGCCTCAAGAGGAGTGCACAGAAGAGGAAGGTTAAGTATTTATTGCAAGGTAAAACTATAAAAGGTCACAGAAAAGAGGAACCCTGTCACACTGCAAGTGTGAACTTGAAATGTCACATAGGACTGGGGATTACAGCCAGAGGGCTTGAATCAGCTGTTCTTACAGTGACTAGTCAAAGGCAAGTTACAATACTTGCCTTTTCACAGGTACCAGATTTAAACTGGCTGAGAAAGAAATGGGAAGTTAAAATACAGAATGATTTCTTTTTCTTCTATTAGATGGTTCTATTAGATGGGCAAAACTAAAAATCATTGCCAGCCTTTTAAAATAAGACTGTAGAAAACAGAAGCCTTGGAGGTCACCCTGGTGGTGCCAATAACACCAGCTCAAGGATGGTTCCAAATTAAGGGGCTAAACCAAAATTAGAAATTAAAAAGGGAAACATCCAACTATTCTCTCACATCCCTACACTGGAGCTGCCTGCCCCACAGGGGGCTAGGGTAGGTAGCATTCCAGGCAGGCTTGATATCCATGTTGTCCATATGCCCATCCAAGAGGTTCTGGTGAGCAGATGGTTTATGAATTCCAAAGGAAATGTTCTCAGTCACTTTCAAACTTGACAGAATTGACTTGGGTCGATATAGTGCCCCCACGGTAGCTGCCTCGTTTTTTCTTTGTCTTCTCATGGCGGAAAGATTTGCCTTTAGTGTATTTCAGGATATTGTTAGCCTTCTCACCCCAGTCACCAGCTGCTCCTTTCTGTGAGGGATGAAGGGGAAGAACAAAAAATTCAAGTCAGTACCCAAGAGAATAAAGGCAATGCTTTGCAATTCACCCTACCCATCAAATAGCAGTCATTTAATACTGGAGCTGATACCACTCTCCCATGCACCTCCTGCCACTGCTCACATGCTTCTTAACAGCTCCTCCTGGTGGAAAAGCTTTCACCAAAAACAGTCCCCACAACACCAACTCCTTCCTTGCCCTGCAGACCTGTACTTGCAGATACTAAGTATTACCACTCTGTCCCCAACTTAGCCCTACCTTTGCTTCAAATGAGTTATCAGCAACACGGGCATCCACCTCAATCTCTTCTTCCCTTACACGGCGGAATGGAGATGATGCCTTTTGAGAAAGAAAACAAGATACAGTAAGCACATGCAAACACACATTCCCTGAGTGACAACCTCCTTCCTTGCCCTGCAAATATGGAGCCCTGTTCTCATCACCTCACTCTAAGTGTTTCTCAGATTCATGATTCTTTCCCTTTTTCAGAACAGGCACCTCAGGCATGTTCCTGTGCAAGCATATCCAATTAGCTTTCGACAACTACTATGTACATACATATGTGCACTCCCGCTATAGTTCTCCAGACAAGATTTAAGTGCTTGAGGGGGAAAATAAAAATAATCCCATGGGCCCAACAAAAACAGAAAAGCCAAACCTCCCACAAAAACCAAAACTTGAGCTCAGAAGACAGAGATGCCTCTTCAGCCAGTTGCCACAGTCCACCCTCACTCACCCGTTTCACCTTGGGAACTGTGTGCGGTGTTTTGGCTTTGATCTTTGCTTTCTTACTGTGTGGTGTCTCTGGCTCCTGAACATTCTCCCTCTTCTGTTTCTTCCCAATTTTGCCTGTTAGATGTACAGCAGTAAAACTTTAAAGTGAGTAACTGCAGCATGGGGAAAGGTAATGCCATCTCTGCCCGAGAAAGCAAACCCAATGTTGAGACAGTTGGGAGAACTGGTCTGAGTTACTTCACCCAGAAAAGAGACTGGTGTACCAGACACTAACCGCCATTCTGGATCAGCAAGGATCTTTCTATCCTAAGGGATAAAAATAATTTTATGGAATAGGATACCTGTATATTAATGATTTTGCATACTTGAGAGAGTTCTGTTGGTCAAGGTTTGCCAGGTTTTGGAGTCATACCATATGCACTTGCACACATCATTAGGGCATCACTAGTTTTCCTCCTGAAGAGTTAAAGATTGAGGTTGTGCATTGCCACGTCAACTGTGGTGTCCCACTCCACATGGACAAGGTCCTCCATCAGTCCACTTTGCTGTCACCACATACCCTGTGCATGCACAGGCAACTGGCAACAGCTATACAGAAATGTACTTCATGTTACCACAAATTCTACTGCCAGCAGCTATGCAACACAGACAAAAAGGATTCCACCAAATTCAAAACTAGCCCTTTCCTCTCAGTACTGCACCAAGTGTCATAATCCAATAACAGAGATTAGACTGAATATTTCTTAAGAAAGTCTTTCATTCATGTTTAGCTCAGTAACACCACCTGACAGACCCAGTTCCCAGATTGTAGGGAATAATACCTCCATTAACTTTTCCGGTCTCTTCTTCAGAGCTGCTTTCACTGCTACTACTACTGTCACCAGCTGGCTTAGACTTCATGTTGTTTGCTGCTGTTGAGGATACTTTTGCTTTCTCTGTGGAAGAAGTCGCCTTAGAACCATTCAGGTTCTGTACCCCTTTTACTGCCTTTTTGGGCTTCCCATCCTCTTCACTGGAACTATCTGATGAGCTGCTACTACTGGAATCAGCTGCCTTCTTCCCCACAGTTGCTTTTGCTGCTCCTGTAGATTTGGTGGCTGGTTTCACTGCTAACTTTTTTTCTTCTTCACTGCTTGAGCTATCAGAGTCAGATGTGTCCGCTTTGGGAGCTGGAGTAGAAGGTTTGGACACTGGCTTAGCCACTTTGCCAGCTAATTTAGCTGGAGGAGCTTTCTTCTCATCCTCAGAACTGCTGGAGCTGCTATCTGAATCAGAGCTACTTTGTGCTTTCTTTGTGGCAGCTGGTGACTTCTTTGCAGCAGCTGGTGACTTCTTTGCGGCAGGGGTTGCTGCTTTAGTTGTGGGCTTCACAGGAGCTGCCTTCTTGTCAGAACTATCAGAATCTAGAACAGGAAAAAAAGAACAATCAAGGCTAAGTCCCAGTCCTTCAGCACAAAGCTAACATACAGATTTAATGTTGATACACAGTGTACTTTAGCCGCATGCAACAGCCATGGAATGAATATTCCTGTCCAACTGCACCCTCATACCCTGCCTAGAAGCACAGGTCTGAGAAAAAACAACATGCACGTAAAAATTTTCCTTTTCTTCCACCCCAATACCTGAGCTGTCTGAGGAAGAACTAGAGTCTTTCTTTGCTTGTCCAGGCTTGACAACTACTTTTGCTGGTTTGGATGTATTCTTTATCACAGGTTGTTTAGCTGGGAGCTTACTCCCTACCTTCTTTTTGTCATCTTCAGAGCTAGAATCTTAAAAAAAAAAAAAAAAAAGTTACGTTAACAGGCTTCATGTGCAAGTTACTTTAGTAATAACATGTATGTAACAGGGAACTGAAAAGCCAAATGGCTTGTGACTCAAGGCTGAGCCACTAGGTAACAAGCAACCGCCTGCATTTGATGAACACTTGAATGGCTGGCTTTGTTGGAAGGAAGTGGAAACAAACAGTTTTAAGTTCTTCATGAATAGACACAAAAGGAAACAGGTATTTGGAGAATAATGTAGAAGAGGTACAGAATCATCAGTACCAGCATCATCAAGATCAAACTCATGGAGAAGAGACATTAAGAAAAGAAGGTATGTGATAAAGATCAGAAAACATACAAGGAATCAGGAGATAAAGTTCACAAAACACAAAGTGAGGCAGCGAGTGCACAGTATCTCCTTTTACAACTTTCTGTATCAGATGAGTTTAGCAGCAGTCTGAGGATGGACTAGAGACTCCTGAGTATAAATACACCTTTTAGTGTGTGTTACAGGAATCTGCAATACTAACCCTGATCTAGTCCAATACTTCTGAACACTTTGATAACAGCAATCAAAAACTTGACTGTTTTGAGAGAAACTAGGCAACAGACAACACAAGTGCTGACACTTGCTGCAGCATCACACACTAGTGCTGGCAGACAGATAGGCACCTGTCACCACAGTCCCTGCTGTGGCACCAGAGATGCTGAAATACACAACAGGAGCACCTTAAACCTGGAGGAGAAATGTAGCATGTAGGGAACTTACACCGGAAATACAGCACTGCAAACCTTAAACCTGATCAACAGGAGCTACAAAGCCACCACCTCCATTTCTAGGGTTACATGAGGAGAAGCATCTTTTGAGTCTATTTTGAACTTCACATGGTGATTGCATTTTTCAGAAACTTCTCCCAAACATGATGGGATAACAGAAACCAAAAATCTTAAGACACAGATTACCAAAAAGGTTAATGGTTAACTTTATTGGAGAAACCTGGTATCTGATGCTTTCCCACTCTTTCTATTCAGCAATATGCAGACCTTTCCGTGCTTGCTGTCCTGGTTTTAGTAGCCAAGATCAGTTCTGTCACTGTGTGGGTGTGTACTCTAAAGCCTCTATGCCATTTTTTCCCATGAACTGCTCACAATGGCACATTAGCAGCTATTGTCTAAGGCACAGCACACCCCTCAGGCTGCAGGCTGGGTGTTTTGGAACTTCTATGAGATAAGGAAATTCTTCTGCCTCCACACCCACCTGAGGGGTCATGTCTGCTAATGGCCCATCAGGGGTATCAAAAATAGGCCATTGTTTATCTCACGGAGTAAATCACCCATTGTTTAAGTCTCCGCCCTGGGGGAGGGACTGGGCAGAGCCTAAGTGAATATAAGCAGAGAATTTTTGGCCCTGAGAGTTCTCTTCAGATCCAGAAGGGGACCAGCAGACTGTGACTGCCACCAGACTGCAACCATCACTTTCACCAGCAGAGGAGTTGCACTGCTCTTCGGAGG
>VXAU01000329.1:51452-102456 GCA_013399695.1 Formicarius rufipectus | reverse complement strand
ATATATATAAGTTATAGCTAGGAACTGTTATCCTTCCATTTATCATATCTTAATTAAAATTTGTTTTGAAATTGAAGGAGATTTGTCCCTCTGTTTTAGCTATAAATTTTTCTAAGCTCTCTAAACTTAGACACTTGCCAATGGTCTCATTGTCTTATGGCCAGCCTCCACTAAGCAAAGTAAGCTCCTGTTTTCCAGTTTCATATTGTGCTAGCCCATGGACTGAAATTTTTGAGCTCATACACTAGAGATCATAGCAGATCTGTCACTATACAGCAACCTGGGCAATAAAAACATTAAATCAAAAGAATCAAAACTTTTTTTCTTGAATTACCTGAGTCACTGTCAGAACTGGATTCAGCCTTCTTCTTGCTAGTCACAGCTTTTTTGTGGGGGGCAGGGATTGCTTTAGCTACTACTGTTTTGCCTGCAAAAGCAAATTGAAAATTAACAGGCTACATCCACACCGAACCTTTATCCCAAGATGCAAACCTTTCTAGATGTCAAAAAAACTCCATTCTCAGTATACCAAATATTCACCAAATACCTTCTCAGTGCACCAGCCAGCAACTGGAGGCCAAGCAAGAACCTGGCTTATTCCCACTAAACTCAATCCTGATGACTTTTCAAACCAACACGTGTAAAGTAATCCAACCTGCACAGAGTTCAGATCCAGTCAGTGTTGTTTGGGAGGCCTTCAAATTAATCAGATGCTTCCAGAAAAGTAGAGAGCAACACAGACCAAAGACAAATGGCTTTTTAAAGGAAACCAGGATATTGCCAAAACATTGTTGGCTCCATGTACTTCCTTTCCAGCCTCCCCTCCTCATAATATACCTGCTGCTTCTCCCTTTGGGGGCACCTGCTCTGCTTCATCACTACTGTCTGAAGAGTCACTGCTCTCAGCTTTCTTTGCAGGAGCTTTGGCAAGGCCCTTCTTTGCCTGCGTTCCTTGAGGAGGTGGTACAGCACTATACTGACCTATGAAGAGAGACACAGCATTCAAATCTCTGCAAGATGTCGTGAGCAGCATGAGATGTTTGTTGTAGTCAGAATAAAGCACTTCAGCTGTTCAGTTCCATTTATTCCCCTTCTGCAAATACTGTCTTATAATCTGAAAGGTAATATCCACCACATTGCTACATCCCTGTTTCTACTCTGAGTAGCCCTCTTGGGGCTTAGCTCACCCAAAAATCTCTGGAGAAGTTTCCTGTGCACCTTTAGAAGAACTGCAGCTTGTTGCCAAACTTTTTCAGAAAATCAGACATGTCATCTATTCATTGTTTTCATTTACTGTCTTCTGGTTAGAAGATCAGACTGACCTCTGATGACCCTTCCACTCAGATCAACTCTCTACTGGAACCCTAAAAGCGTTATACCACATTGACCCGAGGCCCATTTAGCCCATCAGCTGGACTCCAACTGAAGAGCCCTGGATACTTTGCATAAAACCCTAAAATAGCTTAAAATGCTGCAGATACAGAATAACCAAACCAGGTGATACTTACTTCCCAAATTCTGGCACACGGGAAACATGCAAAGAATATAAAGGCTATCCAAATAGAAGGCAGGCAAACCAAGTAGAACAGCACAGTCTCAATCCCCATCCCTTGCTGAAAGCGAAGCTAAGTTATAAGCCCACCCCCAACAGCACACATGACACAAACTGCTCTATCTCTAGTCCATACTACCAGCACCACCTGGAACCCTGTGTGCAGCAGGGCTTGCCTGTGCCTCACACACACTTCTTCCAGGACAGGACTAGCAGAAAGTATCTTCCAACACAGCAGCAATGGTATTTCATACGTACCAGACTTTGGCTTTTGTTTTGCAGGTGGCTTTTCATCACCTGAGCTGTCAGATGAGTCCTCACTACTAGAACTTTCCTTGGCACGTTTGTTTTTCCCTGGACATGTTTGAGTGGCTGCAGGTTTTGGCAGAGGTGATTTCTTGGGAACAGCCTTATCATAAGAAACAAACAAAAAAAGGAAGTTGCAGATGTCTTGTGGGGGCGGCTGGATGTGGATCTTGTTTAACTCCACATCTCACTTAAGGGAGCAAATTCTGAAGACAAAATGAGAGAGACATTGATTCTCAAACACAACTCCTATTACTTATCTGGCCACTCCTCTCCTGCTTTCTGCTGCATGAACCCCTAATGAGGTGCTCCTCTTGACAAAGGGGCATCGTAGCAACTGCCACATGATTAAAACAGCCATGATTATTTTTGTTCTGAAGAAAACATTTTTAAACACTCTCTAGTGGAAAACTCAGTTATTGTCAGCTAAGCATGAAAGAGTCATGCCAAAGTGAACATATAATGGAGACTATGATATGGTTACAACACAATGAGATGTTTTCCTGTAAAAGGATGGAGCAAAAAAAAAACAGTAAGGAGCTAATAGAGAAGAAAGCAGTACATGGAGAGGTAGAGGTATGTATAGGACACATAATCCCACTGTATAAAGGAGAAGAAGGTATAAGGGATATGCTGAGCACAGCATCTATACAGTGTGTGTCTTCAAGATGATACACCTGGTCTTACTAGACTTCTTCAGTGTTCATGAAGTTTTTCATGGTCTAATTTACCTTTTTTGGTGCAGCCTTCTCCTCATCAGAATCTTCACTGCTGCTACTACTGCTTGCTGCTTTTCCATTAACAACCTTGGTGCCTGCCTGGGCAGTTTTACTTCCTATTAAGTAAAAAAGAACATTACAAAACATGCTGTGGGGGATAATTACACTGAGCAGAAAGTATCAGAGAGAAAAGAACCAGTGGAAGCCAATAGAGTAGATTAAGGTAGTACTGCAAACTGTTCATTTATCCTACTGCAAGCTTAGAAAAAGTTTTCTGAGAACTGTCTTTTCTAGCTCATGGAAAGTTTCAGGACTAAAGGCTAAATAAAGATTTTGCCTGCTTTTTGAGGGGGAAGACACTGGCAAAAGCAGAACTTCCAGTTAAGGTTATTGACTACAGCTACCTATTCAAACAATGCAGCATTCAGGACCAGATGTTTTATTTGCAATCAGTTCTACTCCTCTTCTATGTCAGCAGCAGACTGGACTGGAGTGCAAATGGCAGTGACAGCAGATTTTCAGACTGCTACGTTAATACATATGTCTTTCTATGTGGATACAGTCCCCAGCACTTTTTCCTTGGCTTTTTCTGTTCTGTGCTTTAACTCAAGATACAGAGTAAGAGGTACCTGATTTTGGTGTTGCTGTTTTCGGTGGCTTTTTCTTTGGTGCTTCTTCATCTGAGCTGCTTGAGTCAGAGCTGGAACTCTCTGCTTTCTTCTGAGGCTGGATTTTGGTTCCAGATGGCTTCACCACAGGTTTCGCACCTTTCTAAACAGGAGGAAAAATGGATTAGCCTTCATAGTCATGAAAAGGAAATCAGGCTAATAACTGGAATACATCTATAAACAGCTATCTTTCACAGAGGTTATCATTTTGATTTGAAAATACCACTCTGTCTAATGGCCAAGCTCTGAAAAATTTCTGGATAACAATTTTGCTTTGGAAAACCTCAGAGAAACCCACGGGAAGCTTCCTTTGCACCTCAGTTTTGAGTTCTGCCTCCTCAGCGTAGGGCAGATCTGAGGCTGGCACTGCTGTCTTCCTTCTAGAGATCACACTAGTTTGAAAACTGAAAAATACTGACTGGGAAACTCTGGTTGGTCTCCTCTAGTGTATACTGACATCATTCTTCCTCGTCCCAAATTTCTTAAAACTATGACTGTGGCATGAAAAAGGAAAGAAGATTCTCTTTTTTCACAAACACACACAGACACATATATAGGTGTATATATAAAAATCAAATTTACTGTAGCAACTACAAGTAAATCTGTGCAAAAAAAGGAAGCCCTGGTAGTCTTACGATAAAAGCAAGGAGCAGACCTGGATATGAAACAAAGCAGGTGCTGGACAAGAAATTAACATTTTCTGAGACCTGTCCAAATGGCACATTTTCCACTACAGAAATGCCTCGCATTGCACCTGCAGCATCATAGACACTTCATAGTTCAGGAGAAATTAGCCCAATTTCAGAGAGAATTCTGATGGTCAAATTTGCTATTATTCATCACTTTCAAACATACATTAAGGGGGCTGAAAAGAAAAGCTGACCTTTGTTGGCTTCTCATCCTCCTCATCTGAATCATCACTGGAGTCTTCACTGCTGCTCTCTGCCTTCTTGACTGGAGGAACTGCTTTTGCTTTGGGCACAGCTACTGCTTTAGCTACAAATATGGGACATCACACATTGATAAACAACGAATTCACAATTTTCACATATCGATATCCTGCACTAGTGGGTATCAAGGCAAAGGATATACTAAGATCATTAAACCATTACTGAAGTTCACAACACTTTCTTCAGCAGCATGTGGCAGACTACTCCAAAATGGGTAAGCAATAGGATAAAACCAATTCTAGATTTTATCTTTGTCACATACACATTTAAGTGCAGACTTCTACCATCAAAAAAAGAGAGCCCATGAAGGAAGCCTCCCAAATTGAGATAATATTAACTGGGCCTGCACACCTTTCAGCTTAAAGAAACCTGCTGAACAAGAACAGACCTGTCCCTGCAAAGAGAACCACTCTGTGTGGTTAAAATGCTGTATTAAAGTTCCCAACACTTGAACACATTTTAGCCAAATCTACTTCCTGGCTACTGACTGCTTTTTAATAATGTGGCACAGAAAAAATAATTTCATCTCATACTATATTTGCACAATTCCTTATCAAATAAAAATCAGATCTAAGTACAAATTCAGCTTTAGCATGGTTTAAGTTGAAGACTAGTTTTCTGGCTCTCCCACTCCGTTTACTCCTTCTCCCCTGCAAATCTCCTGCTAGATAAACAATCTTGCATACAGTATAATTAAGGCAAGATATACAACCAACTCCAGAAAAAAGGGGAAAATGCAGCTCACCACATACCAGAATGCAGTGGAGTGATGTATTTTTGACAGCATTAGTACACAAGCTTGCTAGAAAAAAAGGGTAGTAACATCCCACAAGCAGCAGGTAAATAAGGAAGCCTGGCATTTCTCTGGAATTCAAGCATATCATGTCCAACTGCTCTACACCCAAGAGGTCATGGTGTCCACCAATACAGAGGACCATGACAAACCTAGATAAATTCCAGCCATGCAGAAGTTCTGTCAAATTATGTATATTTCAACAAATATACAAGCACTTGTGAAATCTAAATCAATTTTCTCATGAAATCAAGATGAAAAACCATTATTTAAAGATCTCAGTAACAGAATCCCTGGAAAACACATGGATAAAACACCATGAGGTAGCTTCCTCCCAGTACTTGCCCAGTGTCCATACTTTCAAACCCCACTTCTCTTTAATATTTAAATCAACATATAATATGAACGTGCCAAAGGAAGTAGATATAACCCTGCTCAGATATCGTAACAAGGCGTGCTTGGAACGTAGAACTTCAGTCTGGACAAGGTAATGAAGGCACAACTTCAATACCCCTTCAAATGCAATATTGTCTAATGCCTTCTGCAGGCTCAGACTAAGAAGACAGAATGAATGGCTAACACCTTCTGGGGACACAAATTCTAATGTGCCCAAATTACAGCAGGAGAGCTCATACCCATGGTGAACATATCTTACGTGTCACAGGCAAAAGACCTGCCAAAAACGAGATTAGTCAATACAAACTCAGTGCTTGATAGCTGCTAAAGGTCCTCAAAAGAGCTGCTAACCCTCAACCCTAAATGCAGGTGAGAAGCCAATATCAAACACAACCCTGGCCTGCCCCAGGGCCGCTCACAAACCCCACCTGGCTTCTTGGACGGGGGTTTCTCGTCCTCCTCGCTTGAGCTGCTGGAGGACGCCTTCCTCTTCGCCTGGGCGCCGTTTGGGACCAGCTTTCCCTTCTTGGCCGCTGGAGACCTGCGGGCAGACAGGCTTAGCGGGGCCCTGCGGGGCGCCCAGCCCGAGGGTGTATGTGGGGGGCACTCACCGCAGCCAGTACGTGAAGATGTCCAGGAGGGAGGCCGCGTTCGGGTCCTGCTCCTTCTAAACCGAGAGAGGCCGCGTCAGCGAGCGCGTGCGCGGCCTCTTCCCTCTCCCATTCCCATTCCCGCTCCCCTTCCCGGTCCCGCTCCCACTCCCGGTCCCTCTCACCGCCGCCGCCTCTCTGGCGAAGGCGCGCGCGGCGCCCTGGCAGCCGCTCTCGCGCAGGAACGCGAGCACGAGCGGGAACAGGTCGCTCGGCACCGCGCGCCGCTCCGCCATGATGCCCACGCCGACACGTGCCGTCCGCCTGCGTGCGTGCGTGCGCTGCCGCCTGCGTGCGTGCGTGCGCCGCCGCGGCGCGGCCCCGCCCCTCTGCCCGCCGTCGTGGTGTGTGTATGCCTGTCTATCTGTGTCCCCACAGCGCCGGTACCGTCTGAGGGCAGTGGGGAAGTGCCTCTTCCCTGCCGGTGCCCAGCGCTGCGTGAGGGCAACACGCAGTGCGGGACGGCTGCCTGTGGTGCAAAAACAGGAGAGGAATAGCTGGGAACCACGGAGTGCCCACAGGGCCCTGGAAGAGAGGAGACTTCACCTAAGCTCCTGACTTCACCTGTCAGCCTGCCGCTATTTGCGGTCCATTTAAGGCGCCATCACTGAAAGGAGAATGTTGTGAAGCCGCACGGAGCTCGAGGGGTGCTGGGGAGCAGGAGTGAGGCTGCTCCAAGGAGAACAAACCGGTGGCTGTGGCAGCTGGTGCTGGCAGAGCCGTCGCCCACACGACTCCAGACCCGCGTGGCTGGGACAGGCAGGCAGAGCCGGGTGCTGATGGCAAGGTGCATCGGCAGCCATGGGAAAAATGAGCTGTGAATCAGAGAGCATTAATTCTCCCTTGTAATTTTCCACGGGCCTTTGCAGTGTAAGTTTCTGTTAGGGTCACTGCAAAATAAGCAAGTTTCTGAATGCTTTTGTTTAAGTAGTGATAACATAAGTATCCAGTTTTTGATAAGAGGTGGTGAACAGAGACACTCTATCTGTAACCAGCTGAAAAATTGCTGCAGAGCAGACAAGTTTCAGTACAGTTCATGCTCTAAACAACCACCAGAGACCACTAGAAGACCTTTAGTTACACAAGACCTTAGAGCCAATTAATATATGCATTAACTTCATGTAAAAAGCAGTGAATATGGACATTTGATGAATATGTAAAAAATCAAGTAAATAGTAGCCATACTGACCAAAAAACACAACTTTAGAGGAGCAATCCTCCCTGTGTGTCCAGTGCTGATGATAAAGAATGCCTGCCTCCAGATAGTCACAAATTGAATCTTAGGGGTTTCTTATTTGCCATTTTATGGTAATAAAGCACAGCTGAGATACTCCAATGAATCCATGCAGGAACAAGGGGAAATGGTGCTAGAAAAAGCATTACAAAAAAAAGTAACATCATGGTCCTAAAGTGACCACCTATGAAATATGAAAGGAATTTAAGATAAAGCTACTTACAATAAAGATCTAAAGCACTTTAAAGAGGCAAGGTTAGAGCATGAAACAGGTATGCCTCAGGTGAACAGTAAAGACCTAGGCCTGAGCTTAAATAGAGCCTCTGGGATTATGGGTAAAGGGTGGCTGTGGCTTTAAATGAGCCATTTTGCTCGGGCAGTTTTTTTCCTGAAGAGTTGCTCTGATGGTTGTAGTTCTCTGTTCTTCTTGCCACTGTAATGGGGTTTTTCTTGATTCTTTTCAATTGAACCTACTATGAAACTTGTTGAGGGCAAAGAAAGAAGAGAGGTTTGTGCTGGAAGTCTTGATTTAGGGCTGCTAGGTGCAAAAGAAACAGTAGTAGGTAGGTGCATTGTGTTTTTTACTTTTTCCCTACCTGGCTCTCTGCACTTAACTATCTCCAAATATTACTGTTCCCTGCTGTGTGGGTATTCTGTTCCTCTTGTGGTGGCTGATGAACACACACTTGGGTGGGCTCTGTGCTCAGCAAAGCATGCCTGTTGCTGGTGTTTCTGGAAGGTGCCATGTTTGCACTCACTGGGAAATAAAAGTCACTTGTAGTGGTATTTCATGCTGTAAAATCCTGTAATTTTTATGGGTGCTGTAGTCTAGAAAAGGGACATTCAGCTGAGGGTCTAGCTGTCTCTGACCTACCTTGCCCCTGTTATGTATGGAATAATATGGGGCTGTGTTGCAGAAAAGAAGCTGTTTCCAGTAGCTAATATTTCTTTCAGTTTTTGTAGTTTCCATCTACAGTAAGCTACAGCTGTAAGCTTCATCTGCAAAGCTCAGCAAACTTGTGCTTTTGTCTACATCAGAAAGGAAGAAATGCAGCCGTTGCTGATAAATTGTCCTTAAGTCCTGCTGTCTGAAGTAATTGCTCTGAGGAACCAGGGAAATTACTGGCTCTTTGCTTTGTTGACTCCCTTTGCTTCTCATCTGGTTAGTATCTCCCTCTTCTGCCTTTGCCTGCAAGGTCTGTTCCCTGTGCTTGTATAGCAGCTTCTCTTTGGAGGTGTGTGGCTCTCTAGGTGTGTTTCCCTGTGTTGTGCCTGTAGCTGTCCAAGTGACCTGGCCAGGAAAACTATTTTGTTGTTGTATTTCCCAAGGCAGTAGTGGGAGATTTTGGGATCTAAAAAGCAATCAAACACAATTGATCTATGCTATTGCTCGTGAATTCCTTAGCTCCACTCACCTGCTCCTCATAGGTTTTTTCAGTCCTCCCCTTGGCTACCATATCTTTCTTTGTTACCTCTCATAAGTACCTAGTAAAAAAGCAATGGCTCTAGAAAAAGCACTCTAGTCCTTTTCTTTTGACAGGGATAAGACTGACCCTTGAAAATAATCCTGCAAATTTTTCTTAATTCATTATGAGCTGTGTAATGTTTTAGGCCAGCCTAATGTCCTAGGCTGTGAAGGGGCTTTTGCCTCCATCTGCCATCTGAATTTTTGGGTGGAGGTTGCTGAAACAATATGCTAGGGCTTATATAAGTTCCTTTGTGGAGGCACATTAATTTCGCTTAGAGACTTGGGAAGTTTAAAGAGGTTTCCTGTGGGCTTGCATTAATTGAATAAAATGCATAGCATCCTAAGTGACAGTGATATACATGGAGAAGCCCAGTGGGTTCCCACAAAGTAGGAGGCTGACTCTGCTCAACCTTTGTATGATGCTGCAAGGCTAGAAAGACAGAAGGAATTTAAAACTTCATTTCATTAGATGAAATCCTCATCTATTATCAGAGAGATGGTTTTGTTTTTAACTTTTTATACTGGAAGTCAGAAGATAAACAGCTTTACAAGGGAGATAACATGGAACAATCATAAAGTCACCTGTGATTGTCTTATCTGTTTTAATAGTTCTTAATATATGCTTACTATTCCATAAAAGTAAAAAAAAATAAAAATTGGCTAAATACTCTAATTTTCAACTTCTTAACTTTTGTCCTTTAGAGAAATCCCAAGTAGATTCTGTATTGGCATACTTCTGCAGTGCCTGTGTGTTTTCTTTATTTTAGTGTATGTTTTTGGGATGATTCAGACAGGAAAGTTACAGTTTCTTCTTTGCATACCTGAAGTTTCTCATAGGGCTGTGCTTAGGAAGTGCTTTTTGTCCTAAGTTCTTCCTTATTGTGCGAACATACATTTTGATTTTGTAATACAGGCTGTAGCACACAGTTTGTAAGCTTAAAGTGGGTTTTGTGTAAAGGAAGATTTGGAAGCAATAAAAGAGTTTGGCCAACTTCTGAGAGCTGATTAGTAGAAAACAGTTGGTTCCTTTCTGCCTGTAACTAGCTCAGTTCTAACATTAGTGTTGGTGACACTAAGCTGCATACAGAATGTCCACTTGGCTGCCTGGGAATGACTGCCTTAACTAGGAAAACAGATTCTAAGGAGTCTGCTTTTACTGTACAGAATTGCATCAAAGTTACTCAGCAAAGAAATTACTCTGAATCTAAATCAGTGCAAGTGTTTTTTTTCTAAGTTTGCAAAGGAATAGACTGAACGATTTAGGCAGATTTTTTTGCCTCCAGTGACAAAATTAATAAATTGAGTCCTACCCTCTGAGCTCTAACAGTGTCCTTATTTTCTCTGTACTCAAACGTGACTGTAGTCATATGGAATCTGGTAAATCTAATTTGAAAGCCAGTATCTTCTAGATGAAAACACAGAACATCAAGCTGCTTCATTCTACATGGAATAACTTGGTTTTCCCCTAGGAGTTTTCCTTGCTCATAAGAGACAGAAGTCAAAACCTAAGTTAGTGGTATGCATAAAAGAGGGTTCTCTTATTCTCTTGCACAACTCTATCTCCCAGTTCCTCGTGACTCGATAAGGAGTTTCTGTATCGCCGTAACACGTAGCTTTTCCTCCTTGTAGCGCTGTTTCCTCGGCCACCTGTGGAGCCTATGACTGGAGCCAGCTGGAAAAGGGAGTTTCCCTCGTTGGGAAGGAGTCCCGCGGAGCCCCGGTGAGGCAAGGCGAGGCGCGGCGGGGCAGGAGCCGCTGGGTGCGCAGCTCTGCAGGGGGCGCCGCGGCCGAGGGCCCCCGGCCCGACGGGTGGGAGGAGGCGGGGCCGGGAGGAGCCCCGGGCCGTGCTGGGGGCGAGCTCTCGGCTGCGGCGGGGACGCTCCACCGGCGATGTGAGGGCAGGGGAGCGGCCCCTTCCCTGCCAGCCCCGGACCATGGCGGGCCCCGGTAGGTGTCGCGGGTGTCGAGCCGGGGTCGGTGTGCCCTCTGAGCGCAGCGAGGCGGTGCGGGTCCCGGTACGCGGGGCACAGCGGAGCGCTGCCCGCTGCGGGGCGGTGCTGCTGCGGCGCGCCCGGGCGCTCCGCTGCTGGGGAGACGGGAAGGGGGGTCCGCTCCCCGAGGTTGGGGGTTCCGCGGGGCTCTTCAGAGCAGTGCCGGCTGATTTGTTCGCTCCTTTCTTTCTACCTTGCCTTGCTTCGCTTGGCTTGAGTTCAGGGCAGGTGCTGGTGGAACTCTCCTGCGTCTTATATGCATTTCGAGCAGCGAGCTCTCAGGTAGGGTATTCCGTAGAGGAATCTGTCCCCGTCCGCATTTACCACCTGTATGTTCTATGATGTTTTATAGCGAAGTCAGTTTTTCCTAAATACGGCTTTATCCTTCCTGCACAGCACTTCCTTTTGGCTGTATGACTTTGCGCCCCTTGGCGCAGGATCACAAAGTGAGCTAGGTTGCCATAATTGAAAATGTTTTAGCTAACATATGTGCAAATAAAACTACCTAGAACAGAGTTGTAAGCTCAAGGGGGAGAGGAGTCTAGTCTTTATTGTGTAAGTCTTGCCAATGCCCAATGTGCAAGTTCCTCTTCTTGTAGGAAAGTGGACGTGTTTTATCTAAAAAAGGCAAAACGTGCCGTTCTCAGGGTGTGAAGTAACGTTTGAGTTTCACTGGTGCGTATCTCCTTGTGATGTAAAAATAAGCCAAACCGAGGCCACAGGAGACTTGTGGGAAAGACTACTTTTCTCCTTATAAACAGAAGGTGATTTCACAGAGACTTTTAAAAATAGTACAACTTTAGATTAACACATTGTAATGCAAATTTCATGTTCCTATCACTGAAGGTTGGTTTGCAGAAATTTTATCTGCTTTGATTCTGCTGTTTCTTCTTACTTGTTTGCAGCACATTATTTAAAGTGAAGGTTTTCTATTCCAGTCAAGGTAAGAAGTCTTAGTAGGATGTTAATAATTATTGCGTATGATCACTATTACTTTGCATTCCATCTTTGCAAAGAATGCATTATTTCCTCATACATCACTTAAATAAACGCACTTCAAACACTGAAGTATGAAAGGTGCTGAGGACTTCTCTTAATGGCCCACCAGCAGTTTCTATCACCTCTTGGAAATGCGCTCTCTTTCAAGAATTATATTATTAAGGCACCTTGAGTTGGGTTTCATTTATGCCATATGCAATCATCTTTCATGAAGAGTGAATTCCCCTCTGTCAAGGATGGTTATTTTGGACTGTGATATTTGTGTGTCCTCCATACACGTGAATCCCAAACTGAAGTAGAACAGGCTACATAATGCTTGTTTTATGTAGTTAGAATTGTAGGTAGATTTTTTTTCTGGCCGATGGAAATAGATTTGCTTGCCACTGCAGCTCTAAGTTGGAGTAAAGGATTTGTGTCTCAGTTTTTTACCTGGTCTGTGGACATTGAGAAATCACAACCTACTTATAAGAGGTATGTGAAAGATAACACAGTGAAGCTATGTATTATTACAGACCCTGAATTTTCTTTATGGGACCTAGAAGTACAATTGAAAACTTTATGATCTATAAATTGAAAAGGGGTCAAACCCTTTTGGCTTGTGGAATGAAATAGTAGATAATAATAGCTGATTAGTAGCATGATCCAGGAAAGTGAGTCTTGTGTCATCTTTCTTTTAAAAGAGAATGTTGCAATTAAAGGAATTTTTGTATTTTTGTTTTATTTGAAACAGTTCCAGTGCTGACTTAAGCTTATTTAGCTTTGCAAGACCCATTTCATAAAGTATTTTTTAGGCTGTAAAAGTGGAGTCAGTAATTTCTCAGTTCTCCTTTTAGGATCATTGTTCCTCAGTTTATTGTGTAAGTGTAGAAGGCGGTAGGAGTTGAGGTAAAAGGACCTGAGGAGAGCAGGCACAGCTGTGTTAAAAGAATGATGCACTTGTAGGACAGCACTGGCTAGGGAATCACTACCTTTCCTAAACACTGGGTGAAGTTTCTTCCTGCTGATGAAAAGGCTATGCTGTCCTGGCAGGGAACTTGCAGCGAGTCTGTCAAGTTGGCACCTTCTATCCAAGTATCAGAGAAGGGAGGCTTTCTCAGATACTTAAGCGTCTCTGCAGTGCATGGATGTTTAAAATCAATGGCTCCTCCACCCTGTCTTCAAGCACAGCTGCTTCCTTTCATTGAAAGACTGGAGGGCCTGTTGAAAGGGCCTATTGGCTAACAGGTTTAGTTGTGGATGCCATGCACTTTTTAAAGATGAATGACAGGATTAGGTGTTCCATTTTACAGAACATTAAAATGCCTGGGAGGCCACTACTGATTTTCCTAGAGACTGGAGGTGGGACTTCTCCCAGAGACCACCTTGGTAGGACTTTAGAGCCTTGGGCACACCTTAGAGAGTCACAGCCTGGTCTCCCTATCTGTTGAGGTTGGACTCAGCTGGCCGTGATGCAGTGTTGTAGGCTCCATTCTCAGCACACAGTTGTGCTGTCCTTTCCCAGAGTACTGCATGTCAATCAGCACATGACGGGAAGCAGAAGTCTGTGGAACATCTCTTTTTCTAGAATAAAACTAGAATTCTGCTTGGTTTTCCTGTTTCTGCTCGTGATTCTGTTGTCTTGTCAGGTGGTGTCCAGCCACCATCAGTGATATTTTTGAAACAGTGGTGTGCTCACTGGTGCAAGAGCTATCTCTTTTTCACCGCAGTTCTGCATTCTTAACTTAAAGGTCTCAAGGTTTTGAGTCCTTTTGTCTACTTCATGAGCTTGTTGGAGTCCCTCAAGCCTCCATCTGAGGTGAGGATCTGTGTTTGCTCAGAAACAAGCAACTGTCTAGTGAATACTGCAGAACTGCACTGTCCGTGTTCTCTATAGCTGGAACATCATCTTTTCACTGCTAGAGACTTCCCATTTGTGCAGGTAACCAGAAGACTATTGACTGACCACAGAGCACATCTCCATGCTTTACTTCTCAACTCTATCACCTCTGCTGAACTACTGTTAAAAGCTGCTAATTGTGTAGTTTAGGGCTGGAGTCCCTCAGCCGGACATTTCAGCCTTACTTTCTTAATGAAAGTTCTGAGGAAGGTGGTAGAATTAAGCCTTTGGAGGCTGTGCAATTTTGGTTGAATTTTTATAGGGTGATTGCAAAACTGTTATCTTCCGTTCTGGTAAATTCTCTGCAGATCCTCTTTTTGGCATGCCAAGTTTTAGGCATTGCCTTTTACTTTAACTAGAAAAATCTGCCTTTGCTTGCTTCTGGATGGAGATAGATTGGAAATGTCAGTTCAAAGGAGTCAAACTGGAATTAGAAGAAGACAATTTGCTAATAAGATTCTGAATGCTCAACTTTGAAATTTACCCTGGGACCAGAGCTGTAAACCTGAGATTTGGGTAAACTTCTTCACAGATAAATGGGAAAATTAGATTTAGCCTTAAAAGTTTTCTTGGGATTGGTAGGAGAGCTTTCTATCATGTCATTCTGCTTCAGTCTGCATCTGATCTTCTTAACAAACTTGTAACAATTTTAAAAGTGCTTTTGTTCCAGAGCACAGAAATGCATGAGTCTGTAGGTAGAAGCTGTCTCCAGAGATTTCTGGAAGAGGTCAGTTTTGGTGAGCATATTTTGGGTTGTGTTATGGCCAGCACTATTGTATTAATTCTTTCCCTCTGAAGAGGTTTGCCATGCCAAAATTGTTGGGAAACCTTTGTACTGCAGTTCTGGGGGAAGGTCTATAACGCAGTCTTGTGAAATGCCTGAACGACAGAGTTGCTGTTCTGGGAGCACTGGAGCTGGTGTACCCTTAGGTGCATGCATACTTTGCAGGCAGTTCGCTTTCTACTGCAGTGAGAGCAAATGCCTGACACCATGGAAGCCATAGCAACTTCCTGTAAGTATTGTGGGACCTTATTTAAATAAAGGGCTTTCTTATTTTAGGTGTGCTCTTTAATGTGTACTCCACTTGATCATGTAATAGTCTGCAGTTGTGTTGCACAGACATTTTAGGCATTGTAGTTGCCTAAAATGATTTTAACTTCACATGCAAAAGTGAACTCCCCTTTTCAAGCTAGTTTGTTTTGGAGGTCTGGTTTTTGTGGTTTTGTATTTTCCATCAACATGCTTTGAATCTGTAAATCTCGACATGTAGTTTGTTACACTTGAAACTACATAGGAAATGCTCTTTTTATAGGAAAGTTTTTTAAGAATAAAAAAAATCTACTTAAATTTTCATGGAGTAGATGCAAGTAGGAGTTCATCCACCCTTAGAATTACTCTGTGTCTGTGAACACCTCACTTTGGATAGAACTGCTGTTCTTTTGAAGTTCATTGTAGCTTCTGACATGAATTACAGGGGCAGAGCTGTGGATTTTTTGTTGCAAAGCTGTGGGTCAGTTCAGTCTTTGAATTGAATCCTTTTTCTTGTGATCTTCTTCCCCCTGTGCAGGAACCCCTGGAGAATATGATGTGCTGATTGTGTATGCAAGTGACGCCTCTGAATGGTGTCAATATCTCCAGAACCTCTTCCTCTTCAGTCGGCACATTCGAAAGCATCGAATTCTGAGCTACCAGTTGGAAGAGGAGTCTGCCATCTCCCACCAGGAGCTGGACCTGTTCAACAGAAGTCGAAGCATCATTCTTTTGCTTTCTGCTGAGCTGGTGCACAATTTTTATCTTCCTCACGTCCTGCAGAGCCTTCAGGAAGCTTTATGGCCCCCTTCCAAAGTAGTCAAGCTGTTCTGTGGTGTTACAGACTGTGATGACTATTTGACGTTTTTCAAAGACTGGTCTCAGTGGCAGGAACTCACAAATGAAGATGAGCCTGATGCTTACCTTGCAGCTGTCAAGAAGGCCATTTCGGAAGGTAAGACAGTAGCCATGAAGTTGTGCTTTCTGGCCAAGGGTTGGAGGAGGGAGGTACATGACATTGTTCTTATTTAATACTGGTAGTGTGCTTTACTGAAATAGAAAACTAGTATAGAATACTACTTGAAATAGTAAACTAGGAATTTCTGCAAGCAATTTTTTCTATGCCTGGTCAGTTGGTTACTAATTCAGAGTAGTTCACTGGTGACTCAGAGAACTTGTGAAGTTGAGGTTATCTAGATGCTTGGTTTTGAAAGCAAATTAAAAATGAAGTGTTTACCTTTAGTGTTCTGCCTGTAAATACTGTGCCCTGCAATTTATCCACCCAAATTAATGGAAAATTGTCTTATTTATATACTTTAAGGTAAACAGTTATCCTTTCCTTCAGATTTACTTTTCTGTCATTCCAGAAACAAAATAACATTGTCTAAAATGTATTCTTCTAGCACTGGGCCTAGAATCGGAGATGCAACCATACAACAACAGATCCGTTTGTTACTTATGATGGAAAGGCAGAGATTAATTTGAGAATTGCTCTCTGACTCTTGTGAAGGAATAACCTGTTTAAGGTGGACTACTTTCATGGCCAAAGTATTTGGATGAACGTATCAGATCCTACTTCTCTATAGGGGAAAAAATTATTCTGTGACCTATTCCATTGTGCAATTCTGCAGACCAAGTTTTGCGAATGGCTTCAAATGCAAATATTTTGATGTTTCTTCTAAAAAGAAGTCAGACCCAGGTGTACATAGTTCCCTTTTTGGGTGAAACTGTGAAAACTTTCTTCTTGTTTGGTAGAGTCACAAACCCCTGCCTTTTAGTTTGGTTGCAACCAACACCAGCATGAGTGACTAAAAGTGAGAGTGTTTGTGACAGCAAGAGCTCTCCCAAATAGAAATATGGCCTGTGCCCTGTTCCCAGGACTGCATTGTTAGGATTTTAGAGGAAGTCAGGAGCTCTTAGGTCTAAGATAAATTACAGCAGACTGTGAACTTTTCCTAAGTAAGTCAACCCTTAATTCTTACAGTGCTGAGAAGAGATATTTGAAAATATTTGGGTCTAGGTGTCTTCCTCTGGGAAGTAGTTCTCTTCATGTGCATTCACCAGTACTTCTAACAGCAGTGTCAGCACACACTGAAAAACTAAACCTACTGCCAAAATGGCTGAGCTTCAGCTTCCTAATTTCTGAATCCTGAGGAGGTGGGGTATATGAGATAGGATACAGTGAGGGCAAATTCTCCAGAGACTGCATGCTGGCCCTGCTCAGGCTGTGCTGTTGCATCTAACACAGCTGTTGGCTGCAGTTTGTTTAGGGCATTATGGGAACATGACACACCCAGACATCACATGCTGAAACCTACTTTAACTTAGTTTAGTATGAATTCAGAAATGAGGAAGCACTCATCTAGCCTTGTTGAAAACTGTGTGCTGACACTGAGTCTTGCTCTCTTGTTGATGGGGTATTTTTATTTGTACAGTTTCTCAATTCTGGCAAAATACAGAGGGCATGAATGTTGGCATTTGCAGGCAATCCTGTTATCTCTGGAGAAGTTTTTCAGGTTATGCAATAACTGTGCTAATTTCCATTTCTGTGGAAATCCATAGAATTATTAAGGTTGGAGAAGATCTCTAAGATCAAGTCCGACTATTAACCTAACACTGCTAAGTCCATCATTAAAGCATGTCCTTAAACACCACATCTACAAATTTTCTGAACATTTCCAGGGATAATGTCCCACCATTTCCCTGGGCAGACTGCTCCTATGCTTGACCACCCTTTCAGTGCAGAAATTTCAGTATCCAGTCTGAACCTCCTCTGGCTCAACTTAAAGCTGATTCCTCTTGTCCTATTGCATGTTGCCCAGGAGAAGAAATCAACCCCCACCTGTCTACAGTGTCCTTTAAGGTAGTTATATGGAGCAATTAGGTCCCCCCTGAGCTTCCTTCTCTATAGATTAAACATTCTGGATCAGGATGTTTCTGTAGAAGCCAGCTCAGGTCTGTAGGATATAGACACCAGCTAGGGTGCCGTGATCACTCTACTACTTTATTTCTCCTGTCTGGCTTGTGATACCATGCTGTGCTGTGTGCAGCGATCAGCTGGGAGTCTGTGCCACACAGTCAGAGTCAGTGACCTTTCTCTTCCTGGTGTGTTATCAAAGTTCAGTTGACATTTCAACTGCTTCAGTTTATTTCAGCCCCATACCTATGTTGTCTTCAAATATTTCAAATTTCTTACTTTAAAAGTTGAGGTTTCCAAAGCATTTACTGTTTAATCAGTGACTTTGAACGTTGTGTATCCAGGCAAACTCTTGCAGGTACAAGTAAGAAGGTACAGGGAAGTAAGCATCTGCCTGAAATTGCTGAGATGATAACTGAATGTCGCAGCAGCTGTACACTGTGCTGCTGAAAGAAAAGTGCAGCTTTGGCTGAGCAGAGCCCTTGTGCAGTGAAACACACAAGAATGAAAGATGAGTACCAGCAAACTTTTTGTGAAATAAGAGGGTCAGAAGTGGGTGTAAGGAATTATATGGTGAATATGGAAGACAGAAGGAAGATGAGAATTTTTTCTGGAGCTCTGTAGATCACAAAGAGCTGCAATGCTATTCCACCTAGTGAGGGGCTCACTGGGAGATGCCAAAAACCAAAGCAGCGAGCTTTTTCGAAAGGGAAATGGCATAACAACAGCTGCATAAGCTATATTGTTCTCCCTCCTGTTCATGTCATGGAATTGAATTAAATTCCTGATTTTCTTCTATTGCACTGATGAGACCACAAGTGAAACTTGAGAGCATATCGCCGAACCATTCAGGTTGGAAGGGACCTTTTGAGATCTAATCCAACCTTTCTGCTCAAGCATGATCAGATAAATCAGGTTGCCCAGGACCATGTCTAGTTGGGTTTTGAATGTCCCTGCAGGTGGAGATGCTGCAGGATTCCACAATCTATCTGAGCAACCTGTTCCAGTGTTTGACCCCACCCTCAAGAGTAATAAAGTGTTTTCTGGTATTCAGTTAGAACTTGGTGTGTTTTAGTTTGTGCATGTTGCCACTTTTCCTATCAGTGGGCACTCCAGAGATGAGTCTAGATACCTCTTTTTCAATTGCTCCTATCTTATGAATTTAAGATCCCTTGAATCTTCTCTGGGCTGAAGAGTACCAGCTCTTGCAGCCTCTCTTCTTATGAAAAATCTGTGGTCCTGTAATCATCTTGTGGTTCTGTGCTGGACTCAAGCTGTAAAGTTAAAGCAACTTTGGAAAAAGCTACTTGAAATTTAAGGTCAGGTTGGACAGATAAGGTGTTTCTCAACCCAGAGGGATGAAGTTGTAGTATGTGGGAGATTCCCTTCAGCCTGTCACTTCTGTAATTATTTGATTGCTAACTTTTTCTAATAGGTGCCATTTAGGAGTGGAGACCTAAATTCACAATGAATTTTTAATTTTGGCAGGAACTGCCATTTGGTTTTTACTTCTGGCTCTTAGTGCTCTCTGGAGGAATACCTTCTGAATAGTCCTATCTCAGCTAATTACATCCAGCATTTATTTCTGCCAGCTTATTGCACAGGCGTCAAAGACAGGATGTAGCATGCAGTCTTCCCTCCTATTGCCCCTTTTTTATTCCTCTTTGAAGGGGAAAAAATAAGTGAATTCTTAAAACAGTCTTGTGTTGAAACAGGATACACTTCTTTGACCCTGCTCTTTGAAGAGGAACAGGTGTGGTATTAGTCAGTCCTCTGGGTGCAAGTGAGAGCCTGTTTCCTATGTGGGAGCTTGGCTGCCTGGCTGGTTTTCACTGCCTGTCAAGGAGAGAAAACTGATGCCCTTGCACAGGAGTTCAGGTTGAGAGAACATGCTGGTAGCATGCCTCTCCTTCCAGATGCTAGTATGGGTATAAATGACTGATGCTGGAAATACAGAGACTTGAGAGAGCTGATTGAAGCAATTGGGGAAACCTTAACTAAGCCCCCAAGTGATACTGAGAGAAGTGCATGAATATCCTTATCCATCTGTAGCAAATGGCATTAAGCAGTTGCAGTAGTCTTCCCAGCTGCAGGATGGATGAATTGCTTGCCATCAAGGTGTTTCATAAAGTCCCAGTTTACACACCCTAAAAGCAGTACTTCATGCTTGCCTTTCATGACAGTATAAAATTCAGGCAGTGCTACCATAGGTGCGTACTAGCTTCCTAAGCAGAGACAGTGAAATGATAGCCCAGAAATAGTAAAAGACAAAGACTGGTATGGTTAGGAAGCATCAGTCTATAGTAGTCCTCATGCACATCGCAAATACTAATATTTCTCTGTGTCTTGTGGTTCTGATATTCTCCTCATTCCTAACATTAGTGTCTAGTTCTAGATATCTGCCAATGTGAATGGCAAGGCTTTAAAACACCTGCTTAAAGTAAGAACCTAGTGGCCATCACTGACCCCTTTCTTTCAAGTCTGGAACAGTTGAAGTAATTTCTGACAAATCTTTGCAGAAGTGTGGGGTCAAATCAAAGATGGTTTACAGAGCAGGTCTGAAGAGATCTGTGGAGCAGAATTCAGGTTGTGTCAAAGACCTTGTTGTGCACTTGGACAGTTGTTTCCAGGATTGCGTTCTGTAGGATTTTCATGGCTGTTTGTTATTGCCTCAGAAAACTTTTGACATGATTTTCAAAAGTGATTTGAGAACAACAGTGGATCTTGAGTTTCCCAGGGGGAAGTTTCGTCAGTGGTGTAGGCTGACCTTAGTATGGAGTGCTGCAGAAAAAGTGGTCTGCCTCATTCTCCACCTTTTATCTGCCTGATCTGGTGTGGCATTGGACTGAAAGGGTGGAATTCCAAGAGAGAATATTCGAAGAAGGAGAGTGGGACTTCCCTTGTAGTAGTCATGTGCTCTTAGATCTGCTGCAGTCTCTTGTAGAACCACGTCTTCAGTCAAATAGTGGTCTCCTGATCAAATACTTCCAGAGTAGCTACGCAGCTCTCTGAGGTGGAATTCCAACTTTGTAGGCTTTTATGAGAACTGTCTTTTCAGTAATGCAAGTGTTAAGTGTTGTGCTTAAGCTGCAGCAAAGAGATACTACAAGAGGAGATAGTGAATTGGCAAGTTGGAGGTTCATATTTCTTACTTGTGGCTGTTTAGGAAAATTTGAATCAGTGACAAATATAATATGATTCTTGGCACCTTCAACATTCATCAGCTGTGTGGTGGAAGTGAACTATTCCAGCCTCTCTTTCTTGAGATTTTGGTCATGTACACAGTGTTTGTTGTCCAGGTGGCCTCAGAAACTCTTTTCTGTCTCTGTCCTGTTCCCGTGCACCCCAGCTAGTTCTTCAGGTTTATGCACTTGATCCTGTCACAAATGGACTACTAGATCTTTCAGACCCTCAGCAAAACTCAACATAGTGAAATACACCTTATTTCCTTGATGGAGGATGATAAATAGTTTATTGTAGTTGTGAGTTTTACACAAAGTCATGTATGAAACATGACTATGTTTCTTGTAGAATTGAAAATATATAGGTGCTGTGCTTGTAGATGAGCTGCTTGGGATGAGGGGTTTGGAGAGAAGGGAGAGGGATGTTTTACAGTCTTACATTTTCCTGTGTTTTGCACTTCTCACTTGCTCCTTTTCTGCTGTTTCTTTCCATTTTGTTGAAAGGGGAAATGTTACAGTTTAACTCAGTTTTGAGAACTTATCACGAGATGTTTCACTCATGAGTGTTTATCTCCTTGGTAAAACGGGCTCTGAGGTTAGCGTGATGAAAGATAACTTTGCCTGCTTTCTCTGACTCCTTCTAGGTATTCTGCTTGCTTCTTGCAAATGCAACTGGAGTTGCTCTTGGAGACTATGTCCATGTTAGCATTTGGAAAAGGAGACTGATCAATTGCAAGCTTCGGGTAAAAGCAGGTGCTCTCTTTGAGGGCCTTCCCTCTTGCTCTGGGCATACTGAGGTGGAGGTCTGAGGCCTCATGAGAGCTGGTTGTCTTCACTGGTCAATGGACAGAATGGAGAGTGTTTGCAGATGCCAGTGAGGGGTTGATCTGCACATGCAAAATATGTGGAGATGTGCTGCTGCCCAGTTGTGCCATTTGCATTACTATCTGGATGACATAGTGGTCTGGGCAGACTGCTGACTTGTTCCAAGCATTCACGTGTCCTGTGGTGTAAGGACTGACTTGTGAGAAACCACAGCTGTCGGCTCCATGCCGATAGCCCACCAGCTTAGCCAGGAGGAAATGGATGACAGAGCGAGCTGCACTGGCTCTCCAGCAGCAGGCCAAAATAACTGCCTGCTTCATATTAGTGTCTGAAGCAGCTAAATGGCTCTCTGGGGTGAGTTTCTGCAGGGCAGCTGTGCAGGGAGCCCAGCAGTGCAGGCAAGAAGGTTATGGGGCTGCTCTCTGCAGCTCAGTTGCTGACGCTTCCCCAAGGAGGGCATGTTCTTCAAGGGGAAATGTGGTTGGGTTTCTCGGACCACATCTCCTCCCCTTGCTACTTGTTCTCACAAATATTTTACAGGCTGTCAAGAGAGACCTGAGGTAGCCTTTGCCTAAAGGGGAACAGAAAGGCAGAGCCGTGAGCTGTTGAGCTACAGCAGCTGCTCATGGAGAAGCTCAATTCAGGTATTCACTTACCTTTCTGGTAGGTCTGTGGTTCTCAATGATGGCCTCTCTAGCCTGGGTATCATTATATTATAATTGCTGAATTGGTATATCCAAATAGGTTGTCATTACTCAAGTGACTGGAAAGCCTGATTTACAATGCTTTAGTGCATGGATATTACTGAATGTAATGGGATGGTTTCTTCTTTCAATTCTTGCATGTTCATGAGTCAGTAGTACACAATTGGAACTTGCAAGATGAATCATAGGATCACTTCACTGCTTGTGTGATAATTTGGTACTTTGCAATTTCAGTATTTTCTGAATGAAAAAACAGATGAATAATTCATACATAAAACTCTGAGTGCCTGTTCCATCAGCTGTTAATCGAATTACTGATTAACACTGCTTGCTTCTTCCTGTATTACCTAACAGCTCTGTGCTCACATATGACCTCTTGGCGGTCAACTCTATTAACAGGAATGTGGAAGTGCAAGACAGGGTCGGGCAGTGCAAAAATTTTTTAAAAGCTCTAGTTATTCTTTATCTGTTAATTTGTTTCTAGTATCAAATAACATGATTAAAGCAGAGAGACCAAGCGGCTTGTTCTCTCCTTGTCCCCTGTTGTATCCTTGCTTACGATAGATGTTGCAGCTGAGATCCACAGTTTTAGGTTTCATTTTTCTCTGAAAAGGACCACATGTTGACCAAATGAGGTAAAAATTACCACACTAATGGCTCCATACTGGGTTGGGGTTAATACCCTGAGGATGAGGATGCTGGCAAGTGTCCATTTGTGCATATGTTGCAGGAACATTAATGTTTTGCTGTAGTTTGGTGACCACTGGCACTCTCATCTGCCGTGAGCTTAGTCTTTCTAATTTAGTCATATTGGAAGTAACCAAAAGAGATTACAGAGAGACTATTCCAGTAATAGTTGTCTCTTCTCCTCCCAAAAAGACAGGACATCATGCTCTTCATATGCTGAACATCTGCTGTGATAGGTTTCATATAGGGGAAGGATGTGGAACCAGTCCTTTAATGTGCAACTGGGCAGCCTGGCACCCACAGGTGGGAGTAGAGCATGTTTCTCTAAAGGAAGGGTTCACAAAATGTGTCTGGCTCTTGCAGCCGAGGAATTCAAACAGTATCTATTAAAATATTGAGTTAAGGAATATAAAGCCTCAATTTTCTCTAATAATGGGTACCACTGTTTGAAAATCCAAAAGACCACCTTCAGTACAGCCTTCAGCCTTGTGTCAAAGTAGTTGCTGAGCCACATCTTGAGGTTTGTGTTGGTGCAGTATTAAAATCTATTTGCTAAATTACATGTATTGGTTTAGATTTGTTTAAGAAATGCCAGTGTTTAGTGGTGATGCCTTAGTTGAACTTTAGTGCAGTAAATTTTTGGCTCCATTCTCTCTACAGCAAACATTAATGCGGCAATCTACTTTACTCAGGTGAGTAGGCTTGCTTGCTATGTGGAGAGATTTACATAGTTAAGTGTACGTGTGCCACTACTTGTGACAAAAATTTCAACTGAATGATTTGCTAAAGTTTTGTAGCTTAAAACTTCTGTCCTGTTGATTTCAGGTAACTCCTAAAATCCTGTTTACATATATAGAAAATATATATTAGAAGTGTGTGACAAAGAATTTCAGATATCTTAAGTTGAAGCCTTTGGTAAGAATAATAATGATGAAGAAGTCTAGATTTAAATTCCTGACTGACTTCTAGCTTCACTGTTTGAAACTAGGACATGAACTCCTAGAGGTGGCCTACTTTTACTACCTTTGCCTCTCTTGGTTTGTGGAAGCTTATTGTACTTGGAGGTTGGGGGGTTTGAAGTAAAATCTGAACACTTGGCAGCTTCACTATATGAATGCCACAGATTAGACAACACGGTTGATCACTTAGGTCTTTCTCATCAGGACTGAGCATTTTAAATGAAATATTTCTTACTAATGTAAAAATTCTGCTACTCCAAATCTGAGATTTTATCTAGTAAATAGTTTGTACTGCTCTTTACAGCTTTGTTTTATACTAAGTAGTAAATAAAAAATAGCTTCCAAAATGATGTCTTAAATGCTTGACTGCTTCACAGTTTTCCAAAGTTTGGGAAATTTTGGTCACAAGAGATAGTTTTAAGAATTTGCATTAGTCTTCTGATAAGGGGAAGTCAGTGACTTTCAGCCCGCATTCTGGGAAATGACAAAAAAACCCCAGTGTGAACCATGTGAATCAAGAGGTAGAAACTAGCTAAAAAAGTGTTCTTTACTAAGTAGGTGCAAAATCTTCTTTTGTTTCCTTTATTTGAGAGAAGTGTTTCCTGAGAGGAGTAAGGAATGTATTTTAATTCTGGCTAGAGTTTTTTTTCAGCCAATGGTATCTGTTCAGTTTGTTTGCAATTCCATCAATATGTGTGCTGTTTTTGGGAAATGGGAATGAGAATATTATTTTGCACACACTTATTGTATGTTTACCTCTATTTTTGAGTATTTAGGTAAAGTGCTGTTACTTTTCAATGCAAAGGCTCTGGTACATTTCAGTTTCACTCTTGTACAGATAGTGGAGCTTATAATTCTTGTTCAAGGAACAGAGCCCTTTCATACTTACTGCCTCATGTTGTATTTTTTGATGTAATAATAAACTTGGAAGTTGGGGTGAGCAACATAAGCAGGATCAAGAAAACTAAAGATGCTACTGAAATGACAGAAAAGTTGGTTTTCATCATTTACTTTAGAAAAGGAGGAGTCAAGGCTGCTGCTCATCTTAGTGTATCAGAGTGCAGCTGGAGTCAGAGGAGTCCTGTTGCTGATCATTCTTATGTTAAACATTCACATACTAATTTTCCTATCTAACTCTCAGCAAAGAGTGGTTTTGTTTTTTGTTTTGTGACCATATTCAGAGCTATTCTACCACTTTTTTGTCTTTGTGAATTTTCCCCAGAAATCCTCTTAAGGAAAAAAAAAGAGGAAGCACTGTAGTTTCCCTTTCCTCAACTAGATGCCCTTTTTTCTTTGAGAGGAACGGCAAGTTCCAGCCCACTATCTCCCTGGCTGTTTCTCAGGATGCATGGGTGTGATAGGTCTTTTCAGCAAAGGGGAGTGATGTAGCAAGACTGTGCTTTATTTTAGACTCAGGCTGTGACTCTGTGACTGATACAGAAACAGAAGACGAGAAGAATCCTGCTTACTCTCACAGACTTGCCATGAGTGAAGAACATGGGTCATCCGAGAGCACTGGGGACCATCCGGTGGTGCAGCCTGACCGCATACAGTGTGGGGTACTGTATGTCCACTCCTTGGGCTATGTTCTTACTGTGTGCTGGTGCAACCCATTATGCTGTTCTGTAATGGTCAGTTTTACAGGCCTGGGAATTAGTCTTTCCCTCTCAGTCCCATGTCCTCACTGTCTCTATTTCTTGAGTTTGATTCCCTAGGGCCAGGAATAGGTTGGTAAGGAGCATTGGTGCTCAATGCAGTCTAAACTATGATGTCACTGATTGACAGTCTCATTAACATAGCTGCTTGACTTGTGTGCTGTGAGGCAGGTTCACACTCCTCCCTTCTGGTGGCAAGTGGAGCAGGGTGATTTTAGTGAACCAATTAAGTGCACGGCCTGGACGCAGTCTAAGATAATTATTCTGGTGTGTGCCTCACAAGTGACTCTGAAGAGCCTGGATCATGGCTTCTTGTCTAAGGCACAGCACTGCTTAGTATAGTATCTCCTCAGATGGCAAGAGTTTAAGTCTCTTCTTTTGTTCCTGTTTAAAATGTGGCTGTGGTACTTAAGTGAAGAGATTGATAGAGTTGAAACTAAATTATATAAATTAGCTTTAATCAGTTTATAAATCTATCTGACAAATCTGGAGTTTTATCAGTTTAATACATGTATCTGTGCTAGTGCAAGCTGTAACAGGAGCCACATGCCCAGTTAGTGCATGTCTGGAAGATGCCCCTGAAAACCATTCATGACTGTGAAAATGACAGATGGTAATTAATGTGTTAGTTACAATGACAGCAAAACCCCTAGAAAATAGACTTTAAAAAGTCAGTGTTTTTATGTTGTTGAACTTGTGTGTTATAATGCTTCTTCTCTTAGGTGCAGACAACAGTTTATATTATCATGAAATGTAAACTAGATGGTGAAATGAAAACTGAAGTTGAATTCTGTCCAGAGAATGCGTCCTCTGTGCGTGTACTGGCTGAGATGGTGAATGAGTACACCGTCTCCGTGAAGGCTCCAAGTAAGTTGGACGGAGATTTTCCCCACCTCCTTTCCCCATTGCTTTCTTTCTATCTCAACCTGCCTGTTCTGAGAAGTGCCAGAGGGATAAAGCTAAAGGTTGTAATGCAGAAAAACTGAAGGCCAAAAAATCTTGAACTTGTATTCTCATCTGTGATACTTTTGTGATGAGGAACTGAAGGAGTCTGCTTGGGGGCTCTGTTTTTCCCTCAGCAGCAGTAGGGTTGCAGTGTGGAAACACCTTAGTGGGAGTTTGGAGAGCAGACTGCAGCTTGTAAAGCGGTTTGAACTTAACCATGGGTGATGACCACCACCCCATTATCATTGGCAGGGTACCAGGGGAAGCTAAGTGCCGGTAAAGAACTAGGTGACTGTAACAGCCTTATGTGTTATCATTGCTGTAATCAGAACTGAAACTATTTTGGCTTGCCTTTTAATTTAGATTGGTCTGTCACTAAATATTTACATTTAGAAGGTTGTCTAAACTTTAGCTTCACAAAACTTCAGGGACATGACTTCAGAGCCTTAAACTTTGATAGTAGTTTCCCAGCATTATTTTATTTCATCTACTTTGATCTGTCCTCTTGAAGAGTCATTGTTCCAGCTCTGATAACAGAGACTATTAGTCATTATAGCAACTCCCATAAAGTCAGTGAGGTGGGTTGATTTAAAGAAGGTGACTTCACCCACATATAAAGGTTCAATTTAATCTGTCTTAAATCAGGACCTATGATATAAACACAGTCCTGGAAACTAGTTTGTATTTGAATTATAAACATGACCTTCACATGGATGCAATCTAAGCTTTTAGTGCCTAACAGTAAGAGAAATAATTTTTAATTCCTTTCTTGTGTGACTGTAACTGTTTCATAATTTCCTGAGTTAATGGGGAAAGATTAATTTCAGTGGGATTCAAAATATCTGTGTTTCAAAGAGAAAGTCCAGACCTATGAATGCACACTAGACAAAATATCAAGAAGCTCCCAAAGTGCAGGTAGAAAAAAATCCTGTGCATGGGAAAAATTGCAAGCTGGAACTCTTTTAAATTGATCTTATTCAGAGGGTAGTGAGGCTGACAGAGGGTGCAGAATAGTCAGTGACTTTTCAGATTTCTCTCCCATTCTTCTTCTCCGGCTTTTGTATTTTAGGGCACAACTTTAAAGACCAAGAAAGCCTGGGATGAAGAGAAGTGAGGCTTTCTAGTTTGAGATGAAGTACTGCTAACATCAGTGGTCCTAGTTGACTGTTAGCAGAGGACCTAGCAGGTCCCAGGCTATGTGCATTGACTTAGCTATAAAGAAGTTAGTTCCAAAGTACTTGCCTACCTAGTATTCAGACCAAGATAATGACTCTTCATGCATTCAGTATGGCAGAAACTGTTTTGGTATCCATCTGGCAGTATATCCAAACTCCTATCAAAGTATTTGATGCAAACTTGTGGCCATTGTTTATTCTAATGGTGATTTCTGCTCTTTCTTTTCAAAGATTTAACCTCTGGGACAGTTTCCCTGCAGATATATTCAGGGGACTTGATGGTGGGAGAAACAAGTGTCACTTACCACACTGACATGGAGGAAATCAGCAGCCTGTTGGCTAATGCAGCCAACCCGGTACAGTTCATGTGCCAGGTAATGACTTTAGCAAACAGCTACTTTGGAAACCTACTTTCAGAGGCCAAGACAAATGGGCACAAGCAAAAGTGCTTACCACGAAGTAGCTCTTCTGAAATTAAGAAATGCAGAGTTATTTAGGGATTACCACATAACCTTAACATCCCCTTTTAGCAACAGCGTGGGTTGTTTTTCTGTCTCTGAAGCACATAGCTAGCTAAGGTGAGTCAGGTTATTCAACTAACAAAAAAATCCAATCAATTGTCACTCAGATTTTAGACCTTGATGACTTGAAAAGCTTGGAATGACAAAACTTTGTTTAACAGAAAGTACCACGGGGAAATAAATTGGGAATGCGTACCTAAGGATTCTTGAAAAAGATGTGAATAGAAGCAAAGGTTCATATCTGAAGGAAGCAGGGTAACATGTAATGATTTGTTTACTCTCAACACTTCTTTAATAAAAACACTCCTCAGTTTTCATATTGGATTTTGCCCAGTTGGGGTACTTGAATCTTATTAGAAGGAAAAAGCTTGCACAAGCAAGTTCTCAGATGAGTTGCTTTGCTGCCTGCCTGCATGACCCTGATAGGCCGTGTAGCAGAAGCCTACAGTCATGCTGTTTGTCATCAGTATACCTGGGGCAGGGAAGACTGTGTTTCCCTTTTTAGTTCAAGCTGTGGAGCATCTGGTACTGGTTGATGCCTCTACTTGAGGAATAGGCATGTTTTCCAGTGGCTAAGAACCAGTTCAAAAGGCAAACCCAAAGTTTACACCAGAGTAATTAAACATGGGCTAGTGCATACTTCAGGTATGAGTGACACTTCATCAGAACACTTCCAGAAGTAAGACTATATCTGTCAAGGAAATAGGAGATAACAGTTTTTCTGTGCTTGCAGTTGCATGAGGGACTTTCTCATTGTGCTCTGTCGTCTTGTGGAGTGTACAGTTCTCATCTGTTCAGTTTAATGATACTCTGTTTCGGGACCAGGAAGCTATTCATGTTTTTTGCTTGACCTGAACATTTCTATCTTCTGTGTTTATACTTGCTATTTTCTGACTGTGCTGAATAATAAAAATGCCATCTAAATCTCACCTTAATTGAATCTCCAGACTCCTCCAAATAAAATTGCTTTCCACTTATCTCTAGGCATTTAAAATCGTGCCATACAGCATAGAGGCACTGGACAAACTGTTGACTGAGTCACTCAAGAAGAACATTCCTGCCAGTGGCTTACACCTGTTTGGAATCAACCAGCTGGAAGAAGAAGATATGACTGCAAGTAAGTTGAAAGACTTTTGGTTTATTTTTAAACTTTGTTTGTATCAGTTGTTTTCCCTTGAAGCACCTTAACATTGCAGTATGTGGTACCTGCACAGGCTGTCTCAAAAATCTTGGATCTCAGACAGGAAGCTAAATTTCTGGTGATTTCTATATTAATTTCTATAGAAAGGGGATTGTCATTTGAGTCAGGTGACCCTTTTTAAATGACATGCGTCAGTCTCACTTCCCTGCACTGTGACAGATGCAGCTGTGTAGACAGCTTCAAACACAACCTGAGTGAAAAGATTATGCTCCCCAAATGTTTTCCATACCTTCTCCCTTGTTCTTCTCTCAGTCCAACGTGGCATTTTTCCACAGCTTAGTCCTTAGAATCTAACAGGCTCCCATTGTCACAGATCAGAGGGATGAGGAATTGCCAACACTGCTTCACTTCTCTGCAAGATACGGGCTGAAGAACCTCACTGCCTTGCTGCTTACATGCCCTGGAGCGCTGCAGGCCTACAGTGTAGCCAACAAGTATGGCCACTATCCAAACACCATAGCAGAAAAGCATGGCTTTAAGGATCTCCGCCAGTTCATTGATGAATATGTGGTAAGAGGAAGCAGTAGTCTTCCTGCCTTGTCCCACAATGAGTGTGGGCAGTGGCACCCAGCTGAGCACTTAGTGTTTCATGAGCGGGGGAGCGATGGGGTGATAGTGTGCAGTGGGGTGTGGTAGGGTGTGGAGCACAGACATCCAGTCACACTGAAAGCTTCCAGTCTGGAGGGTTAGATGCATCTGGAGTCAGGGACATTCCTGGGGCTTTTGCACAGAGCAAGTAAGATGTAAGCAGAATGCTACACTGGCTTTCCTTATCATCCATCCTTCTAATGAAGTTTCTGTAGGGGTGTGGTTGGTTACTCTTCTAACATCTGATCTTGGGTAAACTACAGCCCCTTCATCCTGTTTACTTTAGGGACTAATATGGGAACAAAATATGTTTGGAAAGATACAATCTGAGGTACAGGATTGCTTATTAGCTCATTCATGGCTATCTGTGTAGTCTACCTTCTCCACTTGATATCCATTTTTTCCTGCATTCATAGAGCTATTTGTTCCCTATTTGTTATATCTGGGATTCCAATTCACAGTTCAATTCTCTTTGAGCTAACCCCATCCCCTGAAAACAGCACTCTGAATTGTCCAGATTATGACATGGACCTGACTCCAGCTGCATCATGCAGTTGTTTCTGTGGGGTACTTGGGTATGCATGGAGTTTATCCTGTCTTTTCCATTGGAGGTATGCTTCAAAATAACAAGAAGCTCCTTGATTCAGATCATATGAATTCTATTTACATTTGCTTTCATTTCAAAATTTGTGTGTATTTGTCCTTAAAAATTGTCAGAATGGAGGGTGATAGATTTGCCAGCCTTAATGTGGTTCTGCCAGCAAATTATAGTAGTGTTTAAACCTATTTAGGAGGTATGGGTGGTTTTTGAATTTGGGGCTTGCTTCTTGACATAAGCATGAATTTAGGGTTATACATTAGAGCCAAATAAAAGTAATTCTGTGTTCTGAGATCAGAAGAGCTGCAGAAACTGTAAATTGTGTAATCAAAATCTTTGCATTGGGATAAATGAGAGATGTGGAGGAAGTCCTTCCAACCCAACCAAATAGTGAGGTGCTGTGGTCCTCCCATATTCTCTCCACCAGCTCAGTGACAGCTGTGTTAAGAGTAGGTTCTGCTTTTACTGACTGTCAAGCTGTGCAGCATAATACCAGAGCACCCAAATCATCTGCACTAGTGTGACCACTGCAGGCTAGTGACTAGAATCACTACTAGAGTGGATATCTGAAAATCCCAGTAAACCTCGTTACTTACCTGATTTTCTCTCTGGCAAAGATTCCTTCACCCCTGTAGAGCATTGTATGAGCTTACCAGCCTGACTCATTTTGACTGTGAAGGAAAGCAAATTTTGACCCACATGCCCTGTGGATTGAGTTGGCATTTGTGAGTGGAAGAATATCTTGTATTTTGACTGGTTAAGATGGCTGTGCTTGTGACATAGTTCAAACTTGGGGATAGGATGGGTTGAAGCTTTACACATGTGGTTTGGTGAAGATCTGTATTCTGCTCCCTGCTCCATGTTGCAGAAATGTGATAAAGGTTTCTGTTATCCTGTGAATTAGAAGTTGCCTGTATTACATGAACAGCTGCCTTCTGTGAGGTTTCCTGTTAATATCACAGAAAAGGGTCTGTGTACTCCCACTTTAGGTGTTACATGCTGCTGCGAATGGCCAAGAAACTGAAACTGAATCTACATCAAAGCTAAAACTTTGCTATCTTCAAGTGCTCTACACGTGGCAAGCTTTCCCCCTTATGGTTAGCTACGCTTGCCCCAAAATAGCTTTTGACAAACATTTGTATGTTTAGAATGAACTATGCTTATGTTCTGGAAATTTGCAGACATTAGGTAGGACATGAAATTGAAGGGGTGAGAGGCTGTAATGGATATTCAGAATGTGTCAGCACCGACATCTTTCACCTTTCTTACCTGTTACTACAAGATAGATCTTGAAGCCTGGGCCCAGACAGCTGTAGTGGGGATGAATTCATTTGAGAAACCCTAATCTTTGGGAATGGGCTACTTTTAGAAGGTTTTTTCCATCACTGATGGGAGAGTGAAGTATCTTGTGCTTGCTTTGATTCTCCATATTCTTTATTTAAATGAGACTTGAACTTTTTTTTCTTGCTCTCCTTCCTCTCCAGGAAACTGCAGATATGCTGAAGAGTCACATTAAAGAAGAGCTGATGCAAGGCGAGGAGGATGAGTCTGTTTATGAGTCCATGGCTCACCTGTCCACTGATCTGTTAATGAAATGTTCATTGAATCCTGGCTCCGATGAAGAGCTTTATGAATCCATGGCTGGATTTGTCCCTGCTGCTCCAGAAGATCTTTGTATGTATATTCACTGAATCATAGGATGATTTGGGTTAGAAGATACCTCTAAAGCTCCCCTTGTGCAACCCCCCTGCAACAAGCAGAGATGTCTTCAACTAGCTCAGTTGCTCAGAGCTCCCAATTGTCTTACACATAGCAGTGCCTCAGTTACAGCTTTTGTGCTCTCACCACAGGGGAACTGTTCTCTGGTTCTAATATTGGCTAGCTGATAAAATTGTTCTATACCTTTTTTTTTTGTTGCTAGTATACAAGATAAGTGCTCTTTCCTCAGTGTTTTGAAGACTCCCTGGACCCTGAATAAGTAAATTAGCATATAGAAGAGACTAAATCTTCTACCATGTCCTACTTCTCCCTCCTGAGAACTGGGGCACTCTGACTTACAGACACTGACAGAAAAGATGTGATTTTACTGACAACTGGGGAGCTGAAAAACAAGAGCTGAGCGTTAGCTCAATAACTTGAAAGTAAAAAAAAAAAGGAACATCTAGAAATGTGTACTGAAAATACAACTGAGAAATCGTTATTCTAATCTGGTTGGTTTATTGTTAAAAATATAGAGTTAATTCTGATAAATATGCAGATGCTTAACTTTTTCACCATTCCATTAATATTCAGTGAGGCCAATTGCAAAGTACCTATGTTAAGCAATTGTATATTTGCTGTTATTACTTACATACCTATTTGATCTGGCTTCTTTCCACTGATATATTTTATCATTCCCATGATGACCAGAGAATCTAGCTTCTTACAATTTAAGTACCTCCATAAGGACTTGTAGTGTTTTGGGTGTGCTGCCTCCAGGGAAAAGTTTTCTTTCTGAAACACTTTTTCTTACAGGCTGTATTGGTCCTGGGCTGTTCTTTTCTTTTAAATTAAATGGTACTATAAAATTTCATTGATTATGGAGTCTAGAAGACTGTCAGTTCCTTGTCTGAAACCATTAACTCTTCTCTGCAAAGTTTTGTTTGGTCACTTCAGGGATAATTTTGCTATCTAACCCAGGATAATTCTGCCTTCAGGTGGAGATAAGCAGTGAATCAGGTTGGACTAGTAAGGAACAAAGCTGCTGTTGTTTGCAGTAATGGGGTGAAGGTTTCTAGATGTGTTTGCAAGCTCTGCCAGCAATCAGTACACAGCTGAATGGGGTTGAGTGACTAAGTCTGTGGACAGGAAACAAACCCATGCTTAAAACTATTAAGCCAAACTTGTCTTCTTTCAGCCCTAAAATGCTGATACCTCCCAGAAACCGTGCAGGGGATATTCCTTTCTTTCATGTATTAAAATCAAGTTCCCTGTAATTTAGCACTTCTGAACTGGACTCTGAAAAGCCTCTCTTTCCTGCTTCTTCTGGAGTTCTAGTATGTTGCCTCTGCACACAAAGGTCTGCTGCCTTCTACTCAGGAGTTTTATTGAAATTCTGTTTTTCCTATGTAGTCTATTAGTTTTTGCCTGAAGAATATTTACAGCTTGTCTGAACAGTGCTTAAAATCTACCTATATTGTATCAGGTAAGTTTAAATTGGCACAGTTCTCGACATTTAGACTGGTTCTCTCAAAGTAAAGGTGCTTCATTATTATTTAGAATTCCAGCACACAGGAAAGCTCCTACTGAAATTAGCGGGAGTGCTGGCTGATTTAGAACTGCCATCACAAATAAAGGATTCAAGCTTTTGTACTGACAAAGGTTTGTGAGGATGAAAAACTCACTAGGAAACGAAAACTAACTTCTACTGAGGTACCTTCTCTAGGAATTACCCTTATATGAGTAGATATGGCTGTGGGGTAGGGGACAATACCTGGGCTATTTTAAGTGTACTTATAGTGTGTCCGTGTGCCTATTTACTGGGTCAAGATGGGCTTCCACCACAGTTTTTCAGAGACTGATCAAAGGAAGCTTAGATACCACAGGGTCAATTTGTCTGGCAGGAACTGGTTTGAGAATAAGGTAACACAGAACTGGAGCCATTGTAATTAATTAGAAGTAGTAGCAAATACTCAGGTGCCAGAGTGTTCTGTTGTATTTTTCATCCCACTTTTGATTTTTCAATGCATTTTAATACTTTTTCTCTCTGCATTTGTTCCTGGGAAAATGTTTTCACAGAAAGTGCAGAAGCTATGCAAGGGCCCGGTTTTGCTTAAACTGACACTGCTTAAGTTGCACACACCTGTTTTGAGTTGCTAGTTGTGTGTTTAAGTTTTAGAATAATTGATGGAATTAAAAAAAAAATAGAAAAGGCTTTGTTCATCTACAGAATACTGCCTCCCCTTCTGCTGGAGGGGAGCATTCTTTTCCAGGTTCTTAATGCCCTGAGCAGTGTAGATCATAAAGTATTCCAAAACACATCAGTGGGACTTTACTCCTGCTCTTATCTAATTTGCTGTTCTTTATTAATGAGTTTGAATTGCCTTTAAATTTTATCATTAATCCTTCCTGTTTCAGAAGAGCACTTTCCTCACACTTCACTCTTACTACACTTTTAAAATAGCTGTACAGTCAAACATAATTTTCCAGAATTTGCTTCAGGTTGGTGCAGGTTGCAGGTAAATATCGTTTAGCTGAATCACACAGTAGCTGAACAGCAAAAAAGGAAGGGTTGCCTTCATCATATCGGGCTGGTAATATGAACTACATCATCAGAAAAAGTGCTTGGCTTTTTCTGATTTCCTTTCACCAGCACCTCCTGCTGAGTTTTGCAAAACAGCATTTAGAGTGGGCTGGAGTTGTCTGCAGGAGGGACTCTGAGAGCAAGGCCTCTTCAAAGTGCTGGAAACCTGTTTGATTTGTGTGAAGATCAAACAGTCTGGTTTATGTGTGGTGTTACACTCTTTTACCTAGGGAAATAGGCTATATTCTCACTGTCCAAGGTCTGACTGTGACAGTAGCTGAGGGCCAATTGAAACATCTGGACTCCTAGCACTGTTACATATTTATGAACTATGTAGACATTCAGATTCTAGATAGTGAGAGTTTGATGCAGAGGTTTAATCCTTTATTTTAGAAAGTTTCAGCAAACTAAAATCTATTGTCCTGTACTTTGCATACCTCCAATATCTAAATAATAGATGCTAGTTCATATATAAATAAGTTGTGATGTTCTTATTCTACTCTTCCATAGTCTCTCCCTCCTCCACCATTTTATTCTCAAGACCAAACTTTCAGCACTTTTCTCATTGATTTTTGTCTTAGTTAATGCAAGAAACAGTAACCTTGCCAATCCTTGAGCTGAGAGAATTGTGCACAAAAATGTAAATGCTTCTAAGTACTGAGTTGTGATTTATGCCAACACATTGAATCGTTTCTCTTGCATAATGAAGCACTGATCTCTGTAAAGAGGTAGCCTGCTATGTAGCAGGAATACCTGGCGTTTAGTGTTTATGAATGTGTATGGGAGAAAGGTGTTACTATTTTCTAAAGGGATGCCCACACATGGGTATTTTAGCTGTTGTGAAAGGTCTGTAGGTCATAAGTCGTCTTCTGTATGTCTGCCTGTTTACAGGTTGGTTGGGCTCCCTTCTGAAGCTTTAAGCCCTGCAAAGGGAAACTGAAACTCTTTGAATAAATATCTTTTAGATACTAAATTTTGACTTCTAGGAACTGCTTAACCCTCTTCCTGCTAACCCTACAGACCAACTTTCCCCAGTAGCCTCAGGAAACTCTGGGGACCTTTTCGGTAATACCTGTTTGTGTGTGCCATCTTGTCACTTCTCTCTCACTAGCCTGTTTGTGCAGCAAGTGGAACAGAAGGTGTCACTGACAAATTTGAAAACTTTTTTTCAGTTATGGTATATGGGTGAGGTGTTAGGTCTCTTTTGTGTGCAACAGTCCTGTGTTCCAGAGGGTAGTGAGGTGGCAGTCTTGTCTTTGAGGAGAACTAGTTAGCTGATATATTTAACTATATTGAGTATGTGACAGAAAGCAAAACCTGCAGTACCCTGTTGCACAGATGGTTTAGTAATCCTACAGAGCAGACCTGAAACTGGGAAGATACTGTTTCCTCCACAGGAGAATGAAATGAACTTTGTATACTTATCACTTTCTGTTCTGCTCTCCAACCCATAAAGTAGTGGCTTTCTTTTGAGCCTGTTTGCTACAAGTTCAATTCTAAAAGCTGTTAAAAATAATCAAGGTGGCTATAAGGTGGAAAAATTGCTCCACAGAAAACTTTGTCTGTAGTGCTGATTCTTTAGGATGCTCAAATGTGAAATCTGTGCTTTCATGTAATGCAGTGACACTTACATGAGCTTCGTATTTGGTTGATGGTGAGGAGATTAGCTCCAGCAGCATGCAACGTGGCACGGACAGCAGAGCTCTTAAGAAGCTGCCGGTGTAGTTAGTCCACACAGCATACAGTAGTGCTGTGGCTATGCTGGAGGTGTTTCTGTGAGGTTAAATCTAGGTTGCATGCATTCATGGCTGACAGAGTCCTTGGGCAATTGTTGGCTTAAAAAAAAAAAAAAGGCAGCAAACAAAAAAAAACCAAAAAAACCCGACAAAATTCCTGCTAGCATGTTCTTACACCTTTTTCATAATCTCCTCAGCTTTGCAGGAAAAAAAATTAGAAAATATAAAAATACATTTATAAAAACTACTTCATATTCTCACATATAACCCAAGCCATCTAGTTTTATGTAGCAGTAGAATAATGACACAGTAATAGATATTCCTTGACAATTCACTTATTAATCAGTCTTGTTTTTAATATCATTAGGAGCATAATTACCTAACATTTTATTTTAGTTAGTTACAGTCCAGCTGACCCTTTTTTAAAAAAATCAGAATTCTTCGTCAAAATTATTTTTCAATTAATAATGCATCTTATTGTTTGCTGTCACTCCTTTCTCAATACTGAATTATTCGACTCTTTAAATACCTTCCAGTGTTTAACTAAGCCAACTTTTTTGATTTTTATGTGACAAACCAAACACTATTTTCTGCGTTATGGGAAAATCGTCTTTAATGTCTTGTCTTGTGAAATGGCAGATTTCCTCTCAGAAGCACTGTGTAGAGGCCAAAGCTTTCACCTGGCCAACACACTCTCAGTAATAGCCAATACTCAGTGCCTGCTTGAAGCCTTGTCAGAACTTATGAACAGCAATGTTAGTCACCCTCAAGTGTAGGTATCAGGCAGCCGGAAAAATTTGTGCAGAGTGGACTGAACATAGCAACTTAAAAGCCTTTTTTGAGGAAAATGTCTCATTGATTTCCCAGCTTGTTCTTAATTGTCACCATAAACCAAAGGTCCAGTCAAAAATACCGTAGCAGTATATTATGTTATGTTGTATTACATTCCTCATTCTGATCTTTCTTTCAGATGTAGAGATGCTTCAGTCCAAACCAGACACTCCAGTTGCTGGAGATGAAGTTTCTCTAACTACGAAAGACTCAATGCTGCGCAAGTTTTTAGAAGGTGAGACCTGTTTGGAGGGAGGGATGACAGTAGCACAGTTAAAACAGTTAAATAGAACTTGAGATTTCTTCTTTATCTCTTAAGGATATGAGATAGTCTGCACTGTTTGCTTGCTTCAGAAAAACTTCATTCAAAAATTCTCTTTAGTACTTTGTGGGCTGTCACAAATAGGTTTTGCAAATCAGTGCTCTTTTTGTTGACTATTATAGTATGTCAGTTAACTAGAATTAATTAAACAAACTGTTCCTTGAGTTCTTAGAGTTAGGAGATTTTTCATTATTTCTTCACCAAAACAGATGGTACAGGTCTAGTAGCAAACAGTTATATGCTAGTAGATGTGAAGGACTGTATCAAGTCCTGTCCTGAAGGGCTTTGGCACATTTAAGTCTCTGCAAAGCTGGATGGATTTTTTGCCTGTGAAATGGCCAGCTTGGTAGGAATGTGATGCATAATGCATCTGGAGGGATCCAGTGTTCATTGAAGTGACCAGGTTGTTATTCTTACAAACTCTGCTCTGTTGTAGGTGGTAGCGTGGATATGCCAGATTCAGAGGAAGGAGTTTATGATCAGTATGGTGAAGATGCATACTACCCTGTGGAACAAGATACTTTTCCCCAGGAAATGGCCAACAGACCTCCAGTTCCCGTTCCAAGACCAGAATCTAGCTCTCCACAGCCAGACAATGAGCTGTACATCTCCAAAAGTGAGTTGGGTACCAGGGAAATGTAGACTAGTCAACTGTAGTATGGCAATGTTGTGGGCTTCAGTTGCCAAATAAATGCCAAGAAAGCGTACAGTTTTTGAGATCCATGTCATATTTTACTCTGGAATTAAATTCCCTTTGAGATCCAGCTTAATTCTTCATCTTCAGCCTACTCTGAAAATATGGGGATGTTGTATCTCAAAGTTGTGGCCTGAGCTTGCTCTTAATGAAGGCAGTAGGAGGACAGATTACCCCCAAATAATATAAAATCATGTCCTATACAAATGCAACTGACTCAAAGATACTATTACAGAGCAGCAATGTATCAATTTATTAGCTTGACTGTGTCCTTATAATATCAGGATCTTTCCTATTTAGTTGGATTTGTTTATATCTTGATACCTCCTGCTGAGGTGGGGTTTAATTGAAATTGAAGGTTTTACGTTTTAGTTTGCTAGGGGGTTTTGGAAATCTTGGTCATATTTCACAAACATTCAAACAAGAACCATTCTAACATGTGAGAGAAGAATTTCAGTGACTTCTGCTTCCCTCTATGACAGGACTATGGGAAAAGCATGTCCAGATTTCTTGTAGAGGCAGCTGAGTTAAATTCTTCAAGGTCAATAGAGAGGGAGTTCTATACAAGCCTGGACTTAGGTAGGGTAACAGAAACTGCAATGCAGTGTAGAATTGCGTATGCTTCCCAAATTCATCCATGCTATTCTGTCTTCATGAGATGCATTGCAGTATCTAAAGAGCATTTGTTTTGCAGTTTTTGCACAGAAGGCTCAAAGACCTGAGAATCTTTATGTCCCTAGAGGAAGGATTAAGAAAGGTAAGTCACAAGTCCACCCTGAAAATCCTTCCACTAATCCAAAAGCAGATCTGCTGAGGTAGCTTCATTTGTGTGAGATAACGACAGAATAGGCTGTTTTACAAAGCTCTGGGAATAATAGTCCTTTATGAATGACTCAACCTTTTTGACCTTAGATGACACTGGAAACTTTTAAAACTGCAGAGGGTGAGGATAGTACCCTTTTATCACGTACTCTACATATATCCCCTATCTTGGAATTTATCCTCAGTATCATAATGATCTTTGAAGTCCATTTTTATGGTGTGAGCCATATTACTTCATGCAAACAATGTCCCACTTCTAATGTTCTATATATAGCCATTCCTTGTTAATCATTATTTCCCATGATTTAACTTTTAGTGAACTGATTGCCGTTGATCTCTGCACCTCTAAAACTCTGTCCTTATACTTTCCATTCTTACCCTGTGCTCTATCAGAGTGCCAGGTACCACATCTGAACTTTTATCTCATGTGTTGGGAACTCCTCTTTATGTTGCAAATGAGTTACAAAATGCCAGCATCATGTGCTGGTTTAAAGGTAAACCCACGGAGAAATGAACCCAGCTCAAAAGAGATTACAAGTCAGAGTTACAATTTATCAAAAAGATTACAATAAATACAGTGATACAGAGAAAAATTTGTTTTAACCCACAAAAGAACAGATGTATAATCCTGGTATTCTGGGGCATGAACAAAATGGTGTTCTTTAGCCACTGTGCTAAGCCCCACATGGTCCCCCTGAGTGTAAAGTGAATGGAAAGGAGAACCTGTTGGTGAGGATAATGGTCGCAGTCTGGTCAAGAGTGGCAGTCACAGTCCTCTTAGCTCTGGTTCTTCTCTGGATCCAACTAATGGTACCAGAAGTCCTAAAACCTGAAGAATATGAATGCTCAGGTTCAGGTGGGAATGTCCAGTACCTCCCCCCAGGGCAGGGAGTTTCACAATGGGTGATTTAACTCTGTGAGTCATGGGATATTTTTGGAATCTTTGATGGTCTAAATCTTTGCAACTGCTTGTTGTGCCAGTCCCTAATAATCCATTAGCAGACATGGCCCCTCAGGCTGGTGTGAAGGTGCTAATCCCTCCCCAGAGGGAAGTTGTCACAGCTGAGTCAGTGGTGTTAAGACAAACTTTGTTGTGCCTCTCAGGGCTCTTTAACACTCAGCTTGTAGCCTGAGGTGTCAGGTGTGCCCTGGGCACTTGGCTGCAAGCGATCCATTATTAACAGTTCATCAGAAGTGACATAGAGGGTGTAGAATATACAGTTTCGGTTACACCCACATAGTGATAAACTGGTCCTGGCTGCTATAACTAGGACACATCAGTAGAATGAGTTTTCAGTTTCTGGACTTACACTGCACAAATTACCTAGGAAGAGTCTAACTTTGTGACTGCCAAGGTGAAAGCTCTGTTTCGTGGATTGCTGAGGAAACAGAGCACTTAAAAGAATACATTTTGTGTTGCTCAGTTAAATTGTGTTTTTAAGAACAGAGATTATGCCTGGGAAGAGTTTGTGTACAAGGCTAACTCTCAGCTGGGCTTTTAGTCCTAACAAATAGTAGGATGGCCTAAGAACAAAGCACTTCTTAAGAAACAGTCAGTCTGTAATACTGGTTTTGATGGGGGTTTTGACTGGTTGGTTGGGTGGGTTTTTTTTGGTTTTTTTTTTTGGCATCTCTGCTATATAAAGGGTGCTTGAGCTCCTTGTATTCAGTGAGAAAAGCAGATGCCACAAGTTCAATAATATTTTTGATGGTGTTCTCTCTTTAGAGACAATAGTCAGGCCTGTAAGGGACCTGTCTCAATCAAGCATATATGATCCATTTGCTGGAATGAAAACTCCAGGTCAACGGCAGCTGATTACATTACAGGAGCAAGTGAAAATGGGCATACTCACCGTGGATGAAGCTGTACTTCATTTTAAGGAGTGGCAGCTGAATCAGAAAAAGAGATCAGAATCGTTCCGGTTCCAGCAGGTATAGACTTACTCTACTGTGTAAGAAATACAGCTATCTCTTTAGGTTATATCACAAACTGTTCAGTGTGAGTACATTTCTTTCCTGGTTGGAGCAGTAAGACAGTTAATACAGTTCCCTAGCTAGCGGAGTTCTCTCCTGACACGGAAGGACTGTTCCCAGGCAGCAGCAAGCAGCTGTTTTACAGCTCTGTCTGTCTTGCAGTAGTATTGTTAGCTTTTGGAGATCTGTGCATTGGGAACTGGACCAAATCCAGTTGGCTAAATTACCTTTCTAGAGGTCACCTAGCACCTACCTGCTGGCACAGGACTTCTGTGATGAACATGTAGCTTGTCAGTTCTCATCTGTTTCAGATCAGTGAAGACTCTGTGTTCTAGGTGGTGTGTGGGCTGTGAAGTCCTAGCTTGGTGTACATGGTTTGATCCCTCCGTGGATGTTTGTTGTTGCCTCCAGGGATGTTCTTTGCAGCTGGGCAATGACTGTCTAGTAACAGTCATTAGTAAAAGCAGAGTGTTTGGGTGGCTTGACTAAATGAGGAGGTCATTTTACTGTCAGCAGCAACATAATGACTGATGTAACTAGTAGTCATAGTTTAAAATTTTGCTTCTCAAATTAGAGAATCTCTCCTTAAAACCACTGCTTGCTTCTTTTGGGACCTTTTGTTCGTGCTGTGGCAGTCTGCTCTCACACTTGAAGTGCTTGTCTCCAGTGTGTGACACTGTTTTGGAAGATGTCAGAACAAAGTCAAGGCTTTTCTCCAGATTCTCACTTCGAAGGGTCCTCTCTACCCCGAAACAGTCAGAGGAATCTGTTCTCCTGTCAGTCAAGAACACAGTACTACTTTAGTAGATGTCTGTAAAAGAGATGAAGTGGCATTCTGTGTGCCCTTATCCCATGAGCAGCTTTCAAAGTCTCTGCTCCAAATCTTGCTTTATGGTACAACAATTGCTTTGCCTTCTTTTCCACCTATTCCACCATATCTCCTCTCATATATGTACATGTTGCCCTGCTGAAAAAAGTTGTATTTTTTTTCTCCCCACCTTCTCATACTGTAAGTTGCAGTATGCTGCCCCACAATGGTGAAGATACTTTGCTCCCAGTTCTATTTTCAGGGGTACTCTTTTGCATCATTCAAGATGTCCTGAATTCTTTGAGTTGTCCCTCACACCCCTCTGGGATTTGAGGCAGCCTTTTCTGTCTCTGCAGTCAGAATTACCTATTTATTAGTACCAAAAGAACTGTGCAGTTACTTGATTGTGGGTCTTGTTTCTGTGCCAGTATCACAGTGGGATAAAACAGAGGGAGTTCTAAACCCAATGTGCTGCTTATCTGCCAATGAGTATGTGAACTTAACCTTAACATACACAATGAACATCTAAAAAAACTGTGTCTGAAAGGCACACATGGGTTTCTGAGTGGAACAGATTAACACCTGTTGACATGGTTTGGACTTCAGCCAGGTCTAGCTCTTTCTTGGAGCTTGGCTGCAGAGTTAGATGAAATATAATATTGGTTTTGTCAGAAAACTTCTCATCCTTCTTCAGCCAAAGCCCTGAAAAAAATACCTTGTGATATTTCTAGGAAAATCTGAAGCGTCTACGAGACAGCATAACCAGGAGGCAGATGGAGAAGCAAAAGAAAGACAAAAGTGCAGGTAACAGTCTCTGGTTCTCACATTCTCTCGTAATGAAGCAGCTAACCATATTAGTAGGCTCTTCAGGAAAAACCTCTCTGTATATATTGTAGTTCTGTGATATTTTAACAGGCACACCCATGTGTCAGTTGGTGAAAACATAGGGAAGTTTCTTTACTCCTCAGTTTCACAGACAAAGAAAGGATGCTCACATTTGTGGAGTGCATCTTGATTCATTCATGTAGTTACAATAGTTCTTATGTGTGATTGTTTAACTTTGTTCTTCAGTGCGAAACTGTCTCTCAGCGGCTACAATTTCATAGACCCTTCTGAGCTTTTCATTTTTGCTTACAGATTTAGAAATTACAGTACCCATTCGACATTCTCGTAATACTTTGGGGAGACCAGAATGTGGAATATATGAATACACTCCCAGGAAAAACATTTTTCCACCAAAAAAGGAGTTAAAGCGAGGAGACTGGAAAACAGAAAGCACATCCAGTACAACAAGTAAGCGAGCCCTGAATGTCACCCTCCTTACAGGAAAGCTGGATGGAAAACACTTCCCCAGCCTGACCCTGAAGTCAGCTCAGGGGACAGAACTTCTGTTCCTGAATCCCAGCACTGACATTGCCATCCCAAACTCTGCATGCCTCAGGCTGGCTGTTCTCAAAACTGTAAAAGCAACTCCAGGTGTACATAAAGTGGTTTGGGCATCTTGTGTCTGCATCTCTGCAGGAGGAGAACCTGAAAGCTGAGCAAAAGTTTCCCTTGAGACTTCTTGGGGAAGGCATACCACCTGTCTTCAGCTCTTAAAAGTAGATGGCAGCTGGTCTCTTATTGAAAAGAATGCTCCCGTGCTGTGACTGCTAGCAGGCTGTGTGCTCTTCTGGCCTGAAGGGCATATTTATATTTCAGGCTGGAAACCAGCCTCTACATGTAATTTCCTCAATTGTTGTTCAAAAAGGACAGCATTTTTCATTGGTAACTGTGGGACCTCTTGAGTGACTTGGACAGTTGGTTTTCATCAGGCTTAATTTATGCAAATTAAATCCCTGCATTCTTGCTCTTACTGCAGACTGAGCAATTCTTGCAGAAAGCATTAGCATCATTTTGGTCTTCTGAGAGGAAAACTGAGTCCCAGCGAGGTTACTACCTTTGTGGCTCCAGGCAAGATATAGCTGGCACACATCCAGAATAGATGCCAGAGGCAGCTGACTGAGCCAATAACTTGCATACAATCAGTTTTGAGAGAAGTTAACTGAGTGTAGCTTGGTGCTCTTTCTCGTGGTGCGATTGTGAGAAATGATCATACCACAGTATTTAGCATTCTTAAGTGCTGCTGTTGGTACCAACTGATACTGAGAGTTACCTCACCAAAGCTAGTAAGCAAGGGAACTGAATCGTAGTTGAAAGTCTCTAGCCACCATTTCAATATAGAGGTTTCTGAACATTAGTGTCCCAGTATTTCACAGCCCAGCAAAACTTTTATCTGTTAATGACTGAAACCAGCCATAGCAGTGTAGGATATGTCTGTGAGTTGCTGTCACCTTTGGAGATGGCACCTATTTGCAAAAACAATCCCCGCTCTGAGTCCATGACAGTTAATGCGTTTGTATAAATGGTTGCCAAAAGGTTGTTTGAACAAACTTGTTATTTTTAGCTTGGAAACTGCCCTGCAATGACTGAGGATTGTTGTGAGAGGAGGTGGTAAACAGCTGTTTTGAACAATAACCTCTCAAGCAGTCACTTCAGGAATGAATATGTGACAGTGCTCAGAGCCATCTACCTTCATGCAGTTGTTAAAGATATGGAGTCTAATAATTTAAATATGTGTAAATGTTGGGTGTGTAACCCTTGTGAAAATATTTGCCTAACTTGCCAGGTGATACTGGCACTGGATCTTTTCAGTTAGTTTATGGTTGTGAGTATTTAACCAGAAGACTGAATCCAGGTAGGGCAGAAATCTTCTTGAAAGAAAGCATAATTGAATGGTTTTGCCCTTTGTGTTGTATGAAATACTGTTGCTTGGATCCTGAACATAGGAAAAATAGCAGTGGAAATAAATTAATCTAAACAAGCATTAAATTATGTGTGCAAGAGTTAAGAATGAGGTTAGAAAGAACCCTGAGTAAGGGATTTGCAGTTAAATCACCAGAATTTAATAATCTGTTTTCTCATGCTTACTTGCTCTAGGTAGTGCAAGTAACCGCTCTAGCACTCGGAGCATATTGAGTGTCAGCAGTGGGATGGAAGGAGACAGTGAGGTAAGCTCTCACCTCTACTATATACTAGTCCACTGTTCTTAAGTGCATGGCTTTGTTTTCCTGAAAAAAAAAAAAAAAAAGGCTCAGAGATGGTACTGCATTGCAGAAATGGAAAAATGTAGCCACTAATCTTGTGAAAGTTAGCAAGAAGTAAATATTGCTGGTCTGTAAACACTTCTCTTTGTTTTGTAGGACAATGAAGTACCAGAAACAACTAGGAGCCGCAGCCCAGTTGCCCACCAAGCAGAGAGGCTGCCTTTGCCAGAAAGGCCACCCAGAGTGCCTCCTCGAGGTGCAAGCAGGTAAAGCTAAAAGGCAGCTCAAGCATGAGTATGTAGTGAATCCATAGGCAGGAAGCAAAGGTGTGTTTGGACAAAATCTACTAGGCTCTTACCCTTCAGCACACACTGTTAGGAATTGTATGATCCTTGCTTCTCATGTGTAACACTTGGAGGAATCAATTTTCTACTTGTTAACATTGCTACTGCAGTGCTGTCACTGAGGTTCTTGTATGGCAAGGGGCGGCACTATTGGAGCACACAATGCTTGCGGTGATAAGACTGACCCAGATGGAGTTGCATCCTGCCCCTGGTGGAGATATAATATCTGACCCTCCTGAGAATATGCTCTTGGAACATACAAAGTATAGTGCAGAGTAAATTTTCTTTTGTCATTTTCTTGGATTTTTTTTCTTTTTATGAAGTGCGATTCTCTCTAAAGCAGATATATTTACGTGTATTATTGGCCTCAAAGAAAGAACTGCATGGGTTTTGTAAAAGGTGTAGAGGGGTTTTGCTGTGATTTGATTAGGCCACCAAAAACTTAAGTAACTTGTAAACATTCCTTTGGTCCAACCAGTGCATGTCTATGAAGTCCAATCTCCAAAAAGTTAACTCAGTACAGATACTAATAAAATTTGCCAACTGCTAAAGCAGTAATTGCCACTGTGTGGGTGCAGAAAGTCCTGTATGTTGGCTTGGCTCTGGCAAAGAATATTGCTGGAATTTATCTGTAGTTAGTTTGAAAAAAGATTTTGAATATTTTGATCTCTTCCTATTCTTCCTCTCATTTTCAGGAAAAAGTATTATAGCATCTCTTTACAGTAATAGTAGAATTACTGCAGCTGAAGAGCCGAAGAAATAGCTTGGACAGGAAGAGGGCTGTGGCAGCTTGGCATTTGCTCTGTTGCTGAATCACTGATAGCCTATTTTTCTTCTTTTATGACTATGGCTTGTACAGTATTCTTACATACGATGTTATTGCATGCAACATGTTGTTCAAGACTGTATTTTCTACTCTTTTTACATGCATTTTTATTCTGTCTTTTTATAGGCCTGTAAGCTGTGAAGGTGTTTATCCTCCACCTGTACCCCCAAGAGGTCGCTGAATGTCTCAACATCTGTGGAATATATTTTTTCTGTTTATACATGTTTGTACAGATATTTTTGGCTGCTTTAAATTATTTATAAGTGGGACCCGAATGTTTTCATCTGCTTCCTCCTCCCTAAAGCTCTAATGATTTTCCCCATGATTTTCACTGAAACTTCTTAGTCTTTTATAGTTGAAAGAATTTTTGTACTTTGGGGCTTCAAGAAAAAGTACCATGATTGGGAAGGAGAGTGCTGCTGTGTGTCTTGAGAGCCCAATATGAAGTTTTCTTTTGACCAAGAAAGCGCACGCAGCCTCTCTGGAACTAAATCCTACAAGGGCTTGACTTGAAAATATACTTGAAAAAGTAAAGAAAATAAGTTGTTTGAAGAATGCTCATTACAGCAAGAGGAGGTGAATGTACTGCTGTTAGGCATAACTTTTTGGGCACAGATGTCCTGACCTTTCAGAAGGCGTAGCATCCCCTTCCAGCAATCATTAAACTAAGAGGATGAGAAATTGTCTTAAAGAATGTATTTTACATACAGCCTTGAAAATGCCTTTCCCTTTCCATCCCTAAAGAGGACATGCATTAACAAGGTGTTGTGTCTGCTGCATTTACCATGAAAATTCCCAAAGCAGTTGGTAAGGAACCTGCTGTATCACAAACCAACTATACTTAAACCTTTTTTGGGAAGCAGGTGGGTATGGTGTTAAAATCACGTGATTAACCTCTCAAATTAGAGGAAGGAACTGGTGGTAGTGCTGTGTTTCGTATTTCTTACATGTGGTCATCACTGAAGCAGTATGAAGACATTTCAGTTCATGCTCTGGAATAATACAGTGAGTCTCCAATTATCTATGCACACACCTCACAAATACCAGCTGTGTTTTAGCTGGCTGCAGTGGAAACAGGCAGCCTAGGGGCTGGACTCTGCTTGCTCTATTGTTTCTTTCTAGCAGTGTGAACCCTCAACAGCTGTGTCCAGCCTTTTTTTCTACTGCAGGGCTTACAAACTTAAGGAGGTTTCCTGGTTTGGCTTTACTCCAGACCTTGAAATCTTTTGGGGGACAAGTATAGGGCTCTGGTTGTCCAAGAGTGACACAGATGGGAATTCTTCAAGGTAACCATCACGGTAGAGAATTAAACATCATTACCTACTCGGTTTTCAAGCCATTTTCCCTCTTCCTGCCCTGAAAAAGATGAAGATACACCTATGGTAGGTTATCCCTCGTGCAAGTAGGACATGTAAAGTTGCCGTCTGATCATGTCAGCTCTCTTTATCTGTGAGAGAGCAGGTGATGAAATTGCAGTTCCTTTCTCTTGTAGGGTGGCAAACCCAATGTGTGAAGCTGCAGGAATGACTGTGACTGCAGGAATGACCAGCACTGAGTGAAGGTGGAGAAGCTCCTGCTGCTTTCAGGGGTTTAGGCATATCTAAATATCATCTATGCATTAAGCTCACAGCATACCCTCTCCTTTTGATGACAGAGCGATGCAGGTGTTGTGCTCCAGGCATATAGCTACAGAGGTGTCCTTTCTGTTTGGGTTTCTTTTCTATTTTAAAGGACCTCAGTGCCTTCTCCAGTAACTGGCACCATAGACTCTCATGGACAGTTTGCTCTTTGTTCACAGTAGCCAGGGGAATAGTGAGGTGGGAGCTGCCTTCCTATGCTACCCCTGGAATCAAGAGGTTTTAAGCACTATTAGGTCAAATTGGAAGTAGGAAAGGAGGTTTTGGTGCTGAAATGAGGAAAATAGTAGCAAGGACGAGTGTAGGAAGTAGGGATAAATGAAATAAACCAAAGAGGAAGTGCAGCAGCTTATTGTCTTCAGCTGTCACGTGCTTTGGTTTGCACACAGCTCCCTGGTTTTGCTTAAAAATTCCTCATCTCTGCATGCTGGCTGCAGCTGTGTCCCAGAGATACGATTGGTAAGAGGAATTTATCTGCTTCCACATCTGTCAGGTGCACAACATAAGGTAGAATTGTAGGCTGTGGGGAAAACTAACAAGGCAGGAAAGGAAGAGAAAAATATAAAAGTGTACCTTGTGGAAGATTTTGTTTCAAAAGTGTTGGAGTGAAGCAGCCCAGGGACCCATCTTCCCCAGCTAATCTTTAATTCTGCACCCACTCCATGTGGTAGGCAAATATCCTCTATGGGAGAGGTTTATCTGAACTGTATGTGAGCCTTTGCACAGTTCTAATAACATGGCTGTGAAATGGATTTTTATTGCTAGTGCTGTGGTGAGATGGTTTATATCTGAATTGCTGAAAAATAGCTCATAAGTAGCCTTTCAGTCCCTTTCCCATTTGAAGCTTCAATACTTCCTTGCTCTGAACTGAGCTATCATACAAAGCAGAATTGTAGTGGGGCTCTGCTTTGGAGGAGAGCTGAGGTGGGACGGGTGAAGCTGAGGCATATTACAAATGCATTCTGTTCAAGCCTCTTCTGTGCTTCATAAAGGGGACAAATTGAAGATGCAGCTGTGGTCGCAGGCATTTCTGTCTCACTTCTGATGGATTAGCTAGGCATCTCATTGACTAGAAAATCCCTACAAAACTGTCACCCTATCAAGGGAAAAGGAACAGCACTTAAATGGCGTCACTATTAAATGCAGGTAAACAATTGGGATGCAGGCATGACTTCCATATCTCTTGCAAGCCAGCAGAGGTACTCCTGCTTAGCCACCAAAGTGTGTGTTCCACATAGGTTGGATTCATGTAGTTGCTTTAAGCCTCTTACATCTCATTGTATGGATGGAGTCATTGTACCTGTCGACTCCATTTGTGCTGGTGAGCACATGGTGTGTGTTGCTTCCACCCAGGATGAGAAATGTGGTGGAACTGAGGCTCTGAAGTGACCAGAGAAGAAAACAGTGCAACCAGATTGTTGTTTAGTCAAGAATATGCTTGGAAAGGAAGAGTATTTCTGATGGACCTTGGAGTTCAAGGACTGAACAGATAAAATTGCTGGTTAAAGTTCAGTGGCCTGGCACACTGTGAGGGCATGAGCCAGTCCACCAAACTCGTGTGGCAGCTGGCTGGCCCAGGCAAAGTGTTTGCTTTTTGTACAGCATGCCTTGCAAACCCTGCTGCAGCAGATGGCTCTGGCTGGCCCTATTGCTGACTGAAAGACTTAAGTAGTGAATAAACTGAAGATGCTGAAACCTCCTCTCTCTGTCTCCCAAGGGTAAGCTACTCTGTTTTGGACTGAGATGCAATGACTAGAAAGAAACATCTGGTGTTACCAAAGCTGTCTAGGTTTTCTTTGTGAAATACAGACAGGGCTTTTGCATAGGTTTTGGCAAGTATCTCTCTCTACAGGGACCTGGCTTCTACTGAAATATGTAGGACATGGTACATTCTCTATCTGGAAAACCCTTTATATAAATGTGTCTTGCAAAATATGTCCAGGGATGGTAGACTGAATGTGTAAGACCACAAGGGGGAAAAGCTTTTAGTGTTAAGTGTGGTGGTCAGTAAACAGGAAAATCTCTGTCATTCCTACGAAGCATGTGATAGCACATACCAGCACAGAGCAGTCCCTGCCTTCTGCTTGTCCCCTTCACTGTCTGTTTATTGGCTTGTGCAATATTGGAGAAGATGGTGTAGCTTAACTTTTTTTTTTTTTCATATTATGTCTGATAGGCTCTGAATTTTTATTTGTTCAGTTTAAAAGCTGCTTGCTGAATGAATGCTTAATAATGTGAGCTTCTTGGATTGGGGTTTTTGTTTGTTTGTTTTACTTTGGACTTGTAGCTTGAGAGTAGTTCCAAGTTTATATGCAGGTTTGCAGGCTTCATCTTAGCCAGCACTGATGGAAACCTTAGGCTGAGGGAGATACAGGGGTGGCTGTGCTGCCTCTGTGCTCACCCTGGGCGAGGGCTGCGTAGAGCGGGACCGCGCTGTTACAGAACCCCTATTAGGCCGGAAGAGACCTCTGATGCTCCAACCACCCTGTCAACTCGACCACAGCGCTAAATGCCACCTTGTCTTTCTTAAACACCTTCAGGGATGGTGACTCCACCACCGCCCTGGGCTGATCACCCTTTCCGTGAAGAAATTCTTCCTAACGTCCCATCTAACCCTCCCCCGGCGCAGCCTGAGGCCATGTCCTCCCGTCCTGGTTGCCCGGGCGAAGAGCCCTCCCCGCCCCGGCTACACCCTCCTCTCAGGTGACTGTCGAGAGTGGCACGGCCTCCCCTGCAGGCCCGACACCCGCTGCTCCCTCAGGCGGGACTCGTACTGCAGCCGGCGCTGTGTCCCGCTGTTCCCAGGTGCCTTTATCAACGTTCCATCGCTCCCAACACTGCGGTCCCACGCGGTGGTTCCTGCCCCGCCCCGCGCCGTTCCCGCCCCGGCCGCTCTCGCGGGCTCCCGTAGCGCAGCGCGCTTCCGGTGGGCGGGCGGGTGACGTGGCGGGCGGGGCGGAAGTGTCGTCGTCGGCGGGCGCGGGCCGGTGCGGCGGCGGGGCCTGCTGGGGACGCCGAGGCCCGAGATGGCGGCGCCGGGGCTGCTCCTGCTG
>VXAU01000329.1:0-51409 GCA_013399695.1 Formicarius rufipectus | reverse complement strand
CGCGGACTGCGCTGTGCGGATCGCGCTCGCTGGTGGGTCAGGGGAGCGGGGCGATCCAGGCAGGGCCGCCGGGCTCTCGGATCCGGTTTGCACATCCGTGTGCGGCTGGGCGCGGTGTCCCACCTTTTCCTGGAGAGGTAAACGCCCCGGCAGGTACGCGAGCTTTGTTTGGAGAGCGCGGTATGCTCCCCCCACGCCCGGGAGGATGTTTGCTCTCGCTCCGGAGCGCGGTTCGGCCAGCCCCGCTGTGACAGAGACAGCTCGCCTTGGGAGAGAGAGGGGAGGCTGGAAATGGGCTGGGAGTGAGGGCAGGACGGGGACGCTGACACAGACCCCCAAGTAAAGTGGGTGCTGACTTGAGCACTCACGTTTTGGCACGAACGTAGTTTTTCGAAGGTGCTTGCAATATTGCCCGGAAAGAATCTCTAGGAAGAACTTCCATCAGTTTCTGATTTTACATCAGTGTTGTTTCCCGTGGCTTTCGGTGTGCGGAAGTCCTTGTGATGAGCTGAGATGTGGTTTTGGAGCACGACTTTGCCAGAAACCATCCCCGTTTGCTCCAAGTGGAGTAGTTTAAGAGTGTGGCTGTGATTAAAGTGTCTGGCTGTCAGGAGTTTCAGTGCTCTTGAGCAGCCTGCCTGGTGAGCACTTGCTCAGTTTCTTGACATAGCTTTCTCTAGGTGTGGTGTGCTAAACTTAGTGTTCTTAATAAAACAGAAAGATGGTATTGATAGTTTTTGTATAAGCGATAGTTAATTAGTTACCTTATTCCACGTGTTTTTGAGGAATTGAAAACGGGTTAGGATTGTTTTTGAATTTTAAAGGGTAAGGGATTTATCAGTGCTGCAGTTAAAGAAACCTTAATACAATATCGAGTGTATTCAAGGAGTAAGTGTTCTTTGAACTATCTCAGACTCCCGTTTTGTTGCTATGCCTATGTTTTGGAGTTGGTTTTCCACTGAAGTGAGATGATTTTCAGCATAGTGTCCTTTATTTTAAAGGCTAGTTGTCTTGAGAGATTATTCATTATTAAATTAGTATTAGTAATCTTCTTGGGGAACAAAGAATCATAGAGCTATCCTTGAATTTGTTTGGTTTTGAACTCTCTCTTCAAAAGTGATTTATGATGGTTTTTAGGTCTTAATGATTATCTAAACAATTACCAGTGAAAATCAAAAATTCCATTTAAAGTCATCTTAGTTTTTTTATCTAAATTACTCTGCTCTGCAAGATTATAACTTTTGGTTTAATATTCCTATTTGCATGGTGTCCAGTTTATAAATATCATGTGTTAGGCTGCCTTTTTTTGGAAGGCTGTCTCCTTGCTTAAATATTTTGGTACTTTAATCTTGCACAGGAAATTGGAGTGGAAGCATTAATAGCATCAGTGAAACATGAACAGGGTTTTGTAGTAGTATGCTGATTTTGAGATTAAGAACCTGAAGGAAATATTCTTTAAATACTGTATTTTGGTGAATTTCAGTTTTAAATATGATTATCATTGGAAGGGTATTTTTTTCTATAATCAAGGTGATTTATTGCATTTTGGAGGCTCTGCTCACTTTTGCAGAAGTGAAAGGGAGATTTAGGATTTGGTAACCTCAAAGGGTAAATGTTCACTAACTTTTAAGACTGGAGTCTTATTGTGCTGCCATTTCCTTGTTAACGCTTTGTGCGAGCACTTGTTCTGTCTGCATGAAGGTGTGTCTGCATCTCACCACAGCTGACATTTAGCTGCTGCTGTGAAGGGCCTTACCAGTACTGAGCATTCTGGACACACAGAAGCGCTGTCTGAAGTGTTGGACGCTCAGTTAGCAGTTAATGTTTTTAGTTTCATTGTTTACTGCTGTGATATGTAAGAGTATACAATATTTATAAAATTATAGATGCATGATATGTATTTTGGTCTTAATATAAATTGTCTGCTAATGTTTTAAATGGGTCCTTTGTAGGACTTCTAAGCAAATATTATAAAAGATAATTGTGAGAGCACTCTGCACAAAACTCTAGGTTTATAAGTACTGTTGTTTCTGGAGATAGTAGGTATGGATAGTGTCATTGTACCAACAGCTAAATCCTTTATCTTAAATTTGAATTACTCTTTAAAATAACATTTACATTTCTTTGGAGGAAGAATTATAAATACAATCATAAGATAAAGATGTAGGTATTTAAAATCAAACTGAAAACTTGCCTGCTGAGTCTTTAACTTACTGTCATGCTCCAGAGCATGTCATGCACTTGCTCATTGCCTGTATTCTTGTAATTGCACCTTTTTTTGGCAGTTGTCCTTTTATTTGTGGAAATTATAGTATCAATGGGGTATTGGTGGTTTTACCACAGTGTATGCTGCTCCTGCAGAAACAGGGGTGGTGGGCTCCTGCCTGGCCATTGCTTTCACATCTTCTCTTGTTAGACTTGTTGAAGCTGATGATGAAACAGACAAACCATAAAAGCATTCTGAAATATCCTGGCGTTTTTTTGTGGGGGAACGGTCTGGGGAGTAGATAACATTTCAATTTTAATATTGCTGCGGTTTAATTGTCAGTACTTTTTAAACATGGAAATACATGACAGGCATAGAAAAATAAACCCCAGCCTACACTGTGTAGCAGAATTTCTAATTTATTATGATTGAGAAAAAGATTTTGTTTGGCTTATACCCTAGTGAAGTGTGTTAAAGCCCTGAGCTTGTAAGACGTGTTTAAAATTACTGTATACAGTTAGGAGCTTTGTATAGTATCTGAAAATTGTCAGAGAAACACTGTAGAAAACATTTCCGTGCACGTATAGTACTTATTTGCATGTGAAGTTTTGTGCAGATGAGCAGCCTGATTCCTCTTTGAAGTACCCCTGTTTCCATTTTTAAGAGGTGAAATAAATGTCTTGGAATCAGGACGTGGTGTGCCTGAGCAATCTTGTGCATCTAGGAAGAGTAACAGTAAAAGTGCTGCTTGTACAGTAGTTCAGACTGTGCTGCTGGTACAGTCCTACCCACATTTTGGTAAGGCCTACAATTCATAGAGAAATGAAGAAGCGTTGCTAGAAATAACCTGCTTTGTCTGAAGGAGAGGATGAGGTTGAAATCCACAGTTTAATGGGCTACGGATGTGAGCTGCAAACATTATCACAGTGCTTGGTAGATAGAGTATCTGTGAGATACCAGGGACTAGAAGCCCAGAACGTTACTCACCAGCTGAGTCTTGGTTGCTACCTCTTGTATTTCCTGTCCCACATTTACAGTTTTGGTCTGCCAGTAAGAGATATTGTTGGTCCTTTTTTCGCCCTGAAAGATGTGCATTGTAGACAGCATAATTCCAAACTTCAGTTTGAGAAAAGGAGTAAAATTGTATACTTTCAGAAAGAAACTATCTTGATTTGAATTTATTGTCCTGAATCATCACATAAGATTTGGCAGTTGTAATCCTTGTCTCCATCTTTTTTTGCAAAGTCTTTTCATGTTTTAAAGAACATCAACAATTTGACAGCCTCATATCCTTCACTGCAACCTTCTGTATACTGACTTAATCTAGCCTTTCTTTTTTTTTTAAGAATACTTTATTTCTAGAGTTACCACACTAATTTTTATAGTTGTGCAAAGAAAACATTAACTTGCTTTCCACATCATGAGTGCACTATTGCATAACAGAAAAGGAAGATACATGTACTATACTGGAGTTAGTCTCAGTATTGCTGTTCTGGAAGTTTTTAAACCATATAGATACATGGAAGTTGTCTTTTTATTAAGCCTCAAAGTGGTGCACGTTCTCAGTTTTTCAGTAGTTGTATTGCATGGAAGAAGTCCATGCTTGGCCAGGTCAGCTGCACAAGCTTCATACCACTTTAGTGTTCTACGGGGAACTAGAACAGACCCACCTATTCAGGCAGTAAGGCAGCACTGCAGATGGGTTGGACGTGATTTTAGCTTGCACATGCACAACATCTCTATTGCCCAGTAGTCTGAACAGGCAGGATGGCTGTATTGTGCTGCTTTGAAGCAGATGTCCCCCAGCTGTGATAAGGGTTGTAGCTCATACGTAGTTGCACTTGAGGTACTGGTTAGTCCTTCATCACCTGGGTGGCAATTACAGGAAGAAGTTTCTGAAGGTTTACCTCCTCTTAAATCAGGTTGTAACAGCTATATGGTAGATAACTTGTGTTGATGCCGAGACTTTTCAGGCTGCCCCTATAAATAGATTATTGTGTACTCCATATAGTTACTGAAATTGCTGAATTGATACTAAGCTTAGTGCAGACAAATATGCAAAGCTTAAGAACAAGTACTTCATTTTTTCATAAATTACAGTAGCTGAAACAAATGAAATTGTGTTTTATAGTCTTCTCGCACAGGTGAAAGTGGTGAACTCTGAATTGTGGCACCATGGCCAAGTTGTTAAAGGCTTACGTCTGTGAATATAATTAGGATCTCTGAGCTATATGCAGTATATTATCCTTTCATATGAACCAAAGCTAGAAGAGCTTGCTGAAGTATAGCAAAGTACAGATTGCAGTACTGTGTTTGTTGACCTTCTTTATCTTGTCTGGCCTTATTTTATGTTCTCTCTCTTGTAGTGTGACGTTTTGCTGAAAAGTGTGTTGTATATAAGCCACCTCTCAACCTACAAGTCCTCATATAGAGGTGACAGTACAGTCCTGCAAGATACTCTAGTTCTTTTTCTTGCCTCAGTAAGAGTTCCTTTATGTTGACACTGTTATTGGTTGTAGATGTTTTGATATTATGAAGGAACTAATGAAAAAGGAAAAGCCCAAACAACTGAAAAACACAAAGCACTACAAATTGAGCTCTTTAATAGCACTGTGTTCTTGCCACCAAATTACCCTACCACTAGGCTAGGTAATAAGATACCTTAGGATGAGGTATGTCATGACAGGGAAATGTATTTAAATGTGAAAGTTCATCTTTATAACTGAGAATGAGTGAACCCAAAAAATGTAGGGAAAGGAAAATCTTGTTGGGTTTCTACTAGACACCACCCCCAAATTTAGGCTGAAGTTGCTTAAGTTGGTTTTCTCGATACAGCCCTCTTAACTTGGGGAGATCACTGGGAGCACCCGATGGACTGCAAATCGCTGCGAGAGTGAAGTGTGGCCTGGGCTGGCTGAGATACCGTGGTTGTTTATGTAGCTGTTCTAGACAGATTTCTCTTGTGCTGTTGTAGGGTGATTGTGAGAAAGGAGAAAGTAATAAATGCAGGCTGAATTTTTTTGCTTATGTTTGTTTTGGTCCCTTTTCTCTCCAGAACAGGCTGGTGGCATCTTGGAGTCATTGTGGGAAAAACTTCTAACTCCTAAAGGAGTGCTAAACACCATGCAGATAAGAGACAAGCAAAGACCAAATTTGTTGCTGCAGATGTTGTAATTATAATTAGTTACATTAGTAGAGCAGAAAATGTTGCAAGATTTTGACTAGTATGTTCTTAATCTGTTGGCTTCTGTCACTTTTGTGGTTTCAAAAATGCAGAGGTCCCAGCTCAGTATGAAATAGGTCAGTAAAAAGCAGCTAAGTAAAGCAGTGATCGATGCTTTCTTTATTCAGACCGTGTCAAAGGTGAACTCACAGGCCTAAGGATGTTGTCATATTCTATTACTGAAGGTTGAACAGAGACATAGCTCAGCTCACATGTAAGCTGTTCATTACAAGTTGCTGTGCTAAAGTGGGCTCTTGACAGTTTAAGACCATTTTGAGGAAGGGCTGGAAATATGTTCCGCAGCTGTTAGAGGAAGAAACAGAAGATGTGCTAGACATAAGTCTAGGAACAGATATGGACCAATTTGTCCCGTGCTACTTTGGCAGGAGCTAAAGGCAGATTCGAAGTGCAGATTCCTCTACCTGCTTCTGCAGCTGAGGGACTTGGAACTGTGATTTTTCATTATTTTTTATTTCTTTCCCAACTTTCTTTGGATAACTGTCCTACACTAGTATAACCTTTCTGGTTTGCTGGCAGAGAGAAGGAATGTCTACTTACTCTTTCTTTGATCTTTCTTTGACATTCTTTACCTGTCAGAAATGGTCTGAAGTACGTGGTCTACAAACAGGAAGATTTGTGAAAGTGGTGTTTGGTCTCTGCTGCAGCTCAGAATGAAATAAGTAAGATTTTAAGGTTCGTGTTGGAAATCACTCACTTAAGAGGCCGGAATGGCTCTTGTACATCTTTGTAAACAAAAAAGATGATGCTTGTAAGAGAAATGTGTTAGTTTAAAGGGATTAAATTATTCTCCAAAACATGTTTGTTTATATCCTTGCATTAGACTTTTAAACACCTCATCTGAAGAATTTATTGCATTCCACATGTGCCTCGTTATTTCTGAGTTAACCTCTTGGTACGATTCTAGTTACTCAGAAGAAATGGAGTTGAAGAACCTTTGTTCACTTGTTAAAAAGGGAGATTCAGAACTGTATTCAGTATTTCAGTTGTGCACTATGAAAAAGTTACAACTAATTAACATTTGGCTTTCTTCTCCAATGTGTTATGTGTCTGCAGATTGGTCTTAAAATAGTAATTTATTCTTCTGTACCTAAAAAAAAACACAAAAAAACCCAAAACAAAACAAAAAACTCAGAACCTGTGTAGTGATTGTGCTTTCATGTGTGTACAGTTGTAAGTAGGGTTTTTGCATTGGAAGTTTTGTCACTGTGCCTGTCCCTCCTCTTCTGTTTAAGTTACAGTAGGTGAAGTTGTGTTGGCTGAGAGGCTTTGTGTAGTAATTAGCAAATCTGAAATAATTACTTGCACTATATCTGTATGAAGTATCAGATCTCTTAGTTCTCCTGTATTAATGCAGTATTTGAATACTGGTCGATTAATGGCTTTAAATCCTTTTTTTGTTGTTCAGAAGTAATAAAAAAGACTGAAAAAAAAATTACTGGCTCCTAGACAAGGAATAAATTTTCCTGCCTAACAGTAGCTGTGGAAAGTGAAGAGTGAATGTTCCCTGAAAGAATTTCACGGCAGCCACCAGACTCTCTGCTGTTCTGGTTTTTTCCCTATGAGAATGTTGGAAATGCATCAAAATAAAGTTCTTCTGTCTGACTTCTTTGCCACTTGGCTACTGTAGGTATGCAGCAGTTTAATTTTAGTGCTTCCTGTGAAGCATTGCACTCTTCTGGGAATTTTGAGTGCAATTTATACCATTAGTGAAATGAAAGGGGAGCTGCATTTTAGGAAAACACAGTATACCAGTCACTGTGTGTAGATTACCTGATCTCTTTGCTAAGATACTGTTAAACAAGGCATTAATTTGGTATTTCCTTTCTCTCAGTGGCGATAAGCAGAATTTTGCTTTTAACTGATGTGTGTTTCCACAAAATTGGTAAAAGCTTAATTATTTTTGAGACACATTTATCTTCTGTTCTCTACATCATCTGCTTCTCTGTTAAATTTGTGTGAATCCCCCTTGTTTGATATTTCAGTGTTAGGCTCTTAGAAATTATATGATCAACTAAGATTTTTGTTTGTTTGTTTGCAAGAAAGCAAGCTGGCAACCTTGTCGTAGAATCCCTGTGACCCAAAAGACAAAAATACTCAACTGTCTTTAAGTGTTACTGTTGCCTGTGATTCAACAGTCCTGCCCTGCTAGCTAACATGAATGAGAGCTTCTTGACCATTTTTATTTTGCTCAGCTTTTCATCTAACTCAATAACTTTATCTTTCAGTACCAAGATAAAGAGGAAGTTGTTTTATGGATGAATACTGTAGGACCCTACCACAATCGCCAAGAAACATATAAATACTTCTCTCTTCCCTTCTGTGTGGGATCAAAAAAAAGCATCAGCCATTACCATGAAACCCTAGGGGAGGCACTTCAAGGAGTTGAATTGGAATTTAGTGGTCTTGACATCAAATTTAAAGGTAAGCAATTTACAGTGCCTTTAGTCATTAAAAAAATATACAAACCCTTAAAACTGTATGTTTTTTAACTTGGAGAACTGGAAATTGAATTCATGCTTGAAACATCTTGCAAGGTTGTCTGCTACCTCTGTCTTTTGAGTTTACAGTGACGTTTTCATCTATGTGCCCTTGGAGGAAGATGCTGGCAGCAGAAACATACTTCTGAAATAACTGATTACATTTCATAAAGTAAAACTAAGCTTTTTGCGTATGAATGTTTAAATATTTACTGGAATTAATATTCTGGAATTACCAATTCTGAAGATGTAATTTTTCTTGTGATATTGAGTACCGGCAGACTGTCTGCAATTACAGGGCTCAACATGTCAATGAACACAAAGTTAATTATTGTATCCTTCTGGTTAGTGTCTACGTTTAAAATGCCTTTGACAAAGATCTTTATAGCATTGGCTCTTACTCATCATATGCCAGTCAAGATGAAGCTAATATGTTTTGGTTTTTTTCCCCTGTTCTTTTCTGTCCTCTCTGTCTTTCCATACTGTTTCACACATGGTTCTGCAGAAATATGTTCCTCTGTTTCCACTTGAATTCTCATAGTGGTGGGGCAAATTTACAGTGTATTCAAGAACCCATGAAGTAGTGTTTCAGTTTGTATTTAAAATGTGTCGTATGAAAGAATACCTGCAATCATAGTAGATAGCTCGATTTCCCTTTGCTACAATATGCACTGTATTGTTCTTATATCACAGGTCTCAAATCTGTATTATTATCTGTGAATAAGTAATAGATTATTAACATACACTTATATCGTAATGTAACTTTAAATTTTAGCTGGCTTAATTTACTTGTCAAGCTAAATCTAGGCTAATAATGCTCTTTAATTAATATGTCAAGTTCTTTATTCAAGTATTTGGATCGACATCCTCTGTTACACCTGAGACCTAGTAAATTATTAAGTGTATTGAACATTGGTATCACAGCAACTTCGGTTAGAAAATTAGTTTTTTATACTGCCATATAATACCATTTAGAGAAGATTAATTTAAAAAGGAAAAGGACTTTTTAACATATTGAATTTTGCACTTGTTCAGAAATGTTACTAAATGATCATACTTCTCATGGAGAACTCCTTGCCCAAACTTCATTCTGCAACACCTCTGGAACATAAGGCAGCGACTCAGGATGATATTCAGTGTTATACTACAATATGGTCAGAATAATGAGGTTTTGTATGGTTTATATGTTTGAATAAACGCCCATTCATCTGACTGTTCATTGGAAATTTGAAATCTGGCTAAGCACACTTGCTTTTGTAACAGGTCGTGCTTTCATGCTTTTAAAATTTGGTTAATGTGCTACTTACATTACTGAAGCTGTATTTCATAGAACATGTTACAAATCTGACATCGCTGATGTAGACACAACACAAAATATGCCTTTAAATTCAGACTCCTCTTGGATACATACCTGGCTAAGAACTCTCTAACATGTGTCAAACTTTGGACCTGGTAAAGCTATAATGAAGTAGACATCAGGTTCCCCAGCCACTGAATGTGGTTCTAAGCTTCTTTCATTTAATCATTTAACACAGTGGATTTAAGCTTAACCATCTAATCCTGTCCTGTAACTAACTAATAGTTTCAGCATTCTCAGTGGCTGGAGAAAGGAACACTTGTCTTCATTGACTTGTTTTAGGGCAAGGTGAGAGGAAATGTATTCTTTATTGTGGCTGAGGGTGACATCCTGTACCATATGCAGTGTCATGCCTATGTTTTGCAAAAATTTAATGAAATTGTTTCTAATGATGCTGCTGGTGTTTTAGGTATGTACCCTGAAGTAACATAACATATTTGATCTAACTTCGATTGTACTATCTCTGTGATGTTCTCTGAATGCTGGAAATAAAATCTATAAAAATGGATGAAGACGGGTTTTTTGTGGCATTCTGCTATCTGCAGCCTGGTGTCAGTGCAGTTGTTTCACTTCAAATCATATTTCAGAGTATTGTTTGGTTTTTTTTTTTTTACCTGCAGCAGAACCCACTGTTTACATCCTAGAGTATTATATGCAGAATGGCTTGTTTCAGTTAGTAAAAGAAGTGATGAATTCCAGGGGACTGAAAGCCCATGGAGTAATTTGGATTATGTTACAGTCTACAGCCAAATTTGTCTTGGTTAATAACTACAGACAAAGGCTTTTGTATTCAGGCTATAAAATGAGAAAGGTCTCTAGAAAGTGCAGTTGTAGTTCATGTGATTTTTATTTCACTTGCTCCTATCCCTGTGCTGTCCTTCAGTTGTGCTGGTACCATTGTGCATGTGCGTGAACCAGTCGGGGGAGAGTCACCTAAAGCCAGTCTGGGCTCTTAACACTTCCCCAAAACAGGCTTCTGTGCTTCAGTGCTGGGTAATGCTTTATTTAAGAGCCTCTATCAGTTTCTCTTTTACCTTTTATTGTAATTCAGAGTGTATTTTCATTTGACCTCTGAGCGTCCAGCAATCATTTAAAGTGAAACATTTAATATTAGAAAGGTGTTGTCCTTTATTTTCATGTACTATGACAACGAAGTACCAAATATTTTGGAAATAATTGCTCCCTACTTAGCAACAAATCCAGAAAATCATTAATCTGGATTTTTTTGGTTGGTTAGGGTTGGGTTTTTTCCTTTCAATTAATGTCAAGACGTTAATTAAAAATAATTATTAAAATGAAAAAGTACCGAACAAAAGTGTTTTTGGGGAGGCAGTGAAGTCCAAAAAGTATGAGATCCAGCTCGGTATAGGCATAAGTGCAAACAGAGACTTGAATTTGTAAGTCTGTTTCAGCTGTGATGCCAGCTTTATTGGATACCCTCTCTTGAATGTACCAGTGTGGGTCCTGAAAATACAGTCCATGGTCTGAAAGTCTTCTTGGACATTTGTTGAACTTGAATTCTTTTGTTACTCTCTCTTTGCATATTTTTATTTTCATTGTTATCAGAGAAATTATATTTTGTGTTAGAAGTATTCTACTTGCCTGTGCTTTTTTCATGCAGGTGATTTGACTTTCTTTTTAAGCTTTATATTACAGTTAGTATATGGAAGAAAATAAGCTGCATTTTGATACCGATTAGATCTATATTTAGGGCACAAATTAGTTTTATCTACTAGAAATGGTCCTCCTCAATTCCATTGAGGACAAAAAGAGGTGAGGAAAAGCTGGAATTCTTTGCTTTGTCTGTTTCACTATTTGCAGAGTGAAAACATTTACCAAGATGTGCATGAGAAGGGAATTGTCTCTAAATCTGTTGCTTCTTCAGTTCTCGTAAATATGTCTTTTTTTCAATTGTAAAGGAAATATTAGGGAAGGAAACTGGGATTTGACAGAATGGCTCCTAACTGCATTACATATGAATTGTAGACAGGGATGATTGGTTTTCTGGCTCAAAGAGGTGGATTTATTTTATTTCCAAAGTCAGTCGGGGTTATTACTCTAAAATAGAGATTAGTGTTGTACAGAGTTTTAGGTATCAGTTAATAATTTCATACCTCTTATTAAAGTGGAAGAGTCTCATAGTCTGTCTGGGTAAATCTGCTATGAGATAATGAATCTTAATTTGATATGGGTGAAGTAGCAAAAGGATGCCTTGAAACGTTTCCTTGTCCAGTCTGTGGGAAGCTTCTGCTTGCAAGAGAGTAGATTCGTGAAAGCAATCATGTAATTGCTTTAATGGTTCCTTTTTAAAGGTCCTTTTTTGTTACCTACTTGAGGATAGCTAAGAGGGCTTGAAGACTTGAGCAATGTGTGTTCTCCCATTTACTTGCTTTGACCCAGCTCACTAATAAATCTTTTAACTGTGCTTCAATTTTTTGCAGATGATGTAATGCAGACTACTTACTGTGAGGTTGACTTGGACAAAGGAAGAAGAGATGCATTTGTGTATGCTATCAAAAATCACTATTGGTACCAGATGTATATTGATGACTTGCCAATATGGGGTGAGTGATACTATGTATAACTAACTGGATTATACCTACCCAAGTTCTGTACTAGTGGATTTCATGGAGTCATTTTGTGACTAAGCTTTGTTGCAAGAATGTAAAACATAGGTAAACCAAATTCACAAGAATGTAAAACCAAATGATACAACCTAGAGAAGATGAAACTGAGAGGAGATCTCATTGCAATCTTCAACATGCTCACAAGGAGCAGCAGAGGGACAGGTACCAATCTCTTCACACTCGTGATCATTGACAGGAAGTGGCATGAAACTGATTAAGGGGAGGGTTAGGTTAGGTATCAGGAAAAACTTTTTTACCTAGAAGGTGGCTGAGCACTGGAACAGGCTTCCCAGTGAAGTGGTCACAGCATCAAGCCTGACAGAGTTCAAGAAGCTTTTGGACAATACTCTCAGGTACCTGCTGTGATTCTTGGGGATAGTCCCATGCAGGGCCAGGAGTTGAACTCGATAATCCTTGTGTCCCTTCTAACTCAGCATAGTTGACAGTTCTGTGAAATATTGAGGGATTTTTGCATTGAACAGTAGGATGGTTTGTACAGTGAAAAGCTGTTTTGCTTCTCAACCACTGATTTAATAACAGCAAGTTCTTAGGGTTAAATTATTTCAAATGTTCAAGTGAGTGTTAATAGGCTACATGTAAGGTCCATGCTATTGTGTTCATGAATAGCGAGTTTCACAAAATTATTTCAGAGTTTAAACTTCATTTTGCTGTTACTTTATTGTTAATGCAAGAGCTGTTTGGTTTACTCTTATGGTAATTCAGTGGCTTTTAAGAGTTTTGCATGTGTAGTCTGTTTATCTGAAGAAGTTTTATTTACTTGTTCTTTTTACAGCTCTTAAAATTGCTCGTGCTGAGTTATTAATCTGGGCTTAAAAGTGCTTGTGTCTGGAATAAAAATGTGTGTATCTTTATTGCCATTGTCTCCTAAGGTCTCTCTGTTTTGTTACTCCCTTGTAACCTGTGATCATATTCCTAGTAAAGGGTGCTCTGCAGGTTGCACTTTGCACTGATAGCAATCAAACAAACTCCCCAAGCCTTAATCTCCCAGTTGTAAATATAAACTGAAAGAAAATGGGAAAACACCATAAAGTGTTTTGTTAAGGTAAGGTCTTTGTTGCCTGTGATCTGTGAAAGAGGTAAACTTGCCCAAAATGAGCAAAATCCTGCAAAACGTACAAAAATACAGTCTGCGTAAGAAAAATCCTTTGATAGGTGGGATCAATAATGCTACCCATCATTCATTCCTTCTGACAGAGGGAGCATTTGGTTTTTTTGGGTCTTCCTTATAATTTTAATTGATTTTAGAAAGTATCTGCTTAATGAACATGAGCCCCAGACAGAAATATTAGCACTTTATATATTCAATTTTTTTATCTGGGAGTCAGGAAGGTGTTGTTCTGGGGCTTTTTTGTTTGTTTGTTGTTTTGTGTCTGGTTTTTGTTTGTTTTGTTGGGATTTTTTTGTATGTATTTCAATATAAATGTTTTTACCTGACAAGACAAATACTTATTGATTTTGTTCTTTTCAGCTGATTTACTTATTGTGCATATCAGGTCCGTGGCAGGGCTTGGAGTAGATCTGAATTACTTTGTGTGGCCACTACTGTACTACTTGTACAATTGCTGGTAGACTCTTTAAAAGCATGCATGAGTGACAGTTGTTGCTACAATATTTTTGACGTTTTTGATCTTTCAGCAAATGATCAATGAATGATTTTTCTAGACTAATGACAAGTACGTAGGCTTTGGATTGCCAAAGGATGGTTGATGGTAAGCTGAATCCCTTGGAATCCTGTATGGCTAACAAGTCTTGGAGGCTTTCTTTTTTATAATTGATTTTTCTGGTTATGTTTTATTCACCTTAAATGCCAAAGGACAAACATACATACTAAATCTTCTATACATTGACTAAATTTTATGCTCTCAGCTAAAAAACCTCTTTTTCTGTGTTTCCAGTGTTTTTAATATTTTTCAATAGTGTGCTTTTTGTACACAAGAAATCAGGTAACAAACATATAGAATCTAGGTATGATCTGTGTAAGATATTAAGAGGCTGATTTTGATAGTGGTTGGGAACCAGAACCTCAAGCTGTGATATGTAATAGATGACTGCAGCATCATAATTATTGGTAATATTATGCAAGGGTGTAATCTGCCTTCAGGTGTGAAAGCAAGCAGTGTGACAATTTTGGTTTATGTCTCCTGAGGGTTAGGTAAAAGTAGCAGAACTGCAGATTAGTCAGTCAATATCAGACTGATTTTTATTAAAAAAAAATTATTCATTTCTTGATGGTGCTGAGAAAGGAGTGGACGCACCTGAACTGATCAGAAGTGTTTATCTGCAAGTCTGAGCAAGTCTTCTGGATCTTTGTGTTCCAAGTACAGTTTAGAAAACTGTGAATATAGCTTATCTGCATTAATTGTGGTTGTACTGGATCTCTGCTCAACAACAGGAATGTTTTGGGTTCCGAGTGCTGCTTAAAGCACTGAGATTTGCTGCTCAGTGAACAGTTTTTATTGTACGTATTTCTGCTGTGATTATGCCATGAGTGATACTGTCCACATAGCTCTGCCATTTTGCTGCTGTCTTTGAGGGTGTTAGATAGACTTGCCTAGTGCCACATAATGTGGTGCCAGATTGAGTTACTAAAGAAAGCATGTATCTTTTGCTAATTGCATTCGGATAAAATGATTCCATTTTCTGTCCTTTCCTGTCCCACAGGAGATAGACAAGGCTTGAATGTTTCAGGGCATTTTCTAAGTATGTGAAGCATTGTGTTCCCTGCTTCAGGAAATGATTGATCAGAATGTCCTTTAAGTAATTTAGAGGTCTGTATTGTCATGGTTTTGGATACTACCATGGGGACAGATGGTATACCAGGTGCTAGGTTGTATGGCATAGGCACAAACTGGCACATGCTTCATGTGGATGGCACCTACAAGGCAATCCTGACAGATGAGCATGAGTTAAAAACATGACAGAAAAACACCACCTTGCAAACTAAAAAACACAGGTGATGCACAAGCGCATTTCTTCATATACCTAATGCTTTGTGATAGCATGTTCCACATGGAGAACCTACTTGTTCTCCCATTTCCCCCACCTTTGTGTATCTTGAGTGCTGCTGTCAGTTTCTGTCTTGTACATCTTGTATGTGATCTTTGGTAGAATGGTCTTGACATCAAAGGTAACACCTGTAACCTGTAAGCTTGGTGACTGCTAGACTTTTTTTCTCTTCCCTCTCACCTCTTTTTTTTTTTTTTTTTTTTTTGCTTATATAGTACAGTCTCTGGAATTTTTCTGTAGTAGATGAAAAATTTTGTATTAACTTACTGAAAGTTAAGAACTTAATCATAGAATGGTCTTAGTTGGAAGGGACCATTAAAGATCATCTAGTTCCAACCCCTCCCCTGCCATGGGCAGGAACACCTTTCAGTAGATTGTGTTGTTCAGAGCCCCATTTAACCTGACCTTGAACATGTCCAGGGATGGGGCATCCACAACTTCTCTGGGCTACTTGTTCCAGTGCCTCATGCCCTCACAGTAAAGTATTTCTTGGTAATACACATTTTTGGCAAGCACTGCAAACTTGTGTGCAAATGAGAGCAAAACAGGTGTTGGGGAGTCAACTAATGAGGATAACAGAGTAAAAGTAAAATTTTTAAGAGCAAGAAAAATGAAGAGATAAGATCGGAGATTGTAAATTATAGAGGCATTGGCAAAGTTCTATTCCAGGAAATTGGATCTGTAGCTAGATGTTTATCTGGTAAGAATTGTAACTAAAAGTAGAGGAACCGTTGTTGCATATTCTGCAGTGTTTGTAGCTGCATGCTTTTAATGCCTTTACAAAATGCTTTCAAGAGACCTGTGGATTGAAGGTAATCCAGCCATTAAGAGTTGAAAAGCATAAGGTCTTCTGTGTTCTCTTTAGTTATGTTGCTTTTTTATCTGGCAAAACTTCATTATGTATATTTTTTAAAAATACATGCAGAATATCTGAAAAACATACCTGTAATAGATACTTGCACTTGTTTTCTATGCAGGGATTGTTGGAGAAGCAGATGAAAATGGAGAAGATTATTACCTTTGGACTTACAAAAAACTTGAAATTGGTTACAACGGAAATAGAATTGTAGATGTCAATCTGACCAGTGAAGGAAAGGTGAAATTGGTACCAAACACAAAAATCCAGATGTCATATTCAGTAAGTAATTCGGTGATGCACCTGTAATAAGAATTTCTGCATGGCGAAATAGCTCAAAAGTGGGTACCTACAATATGTACTGCTGCTGTGGGCTGTATTAGAGGAAGGTGTGTATCTTCACACCTTCAAATATTTTGTTTCATTGCTGAAAAACCTTCATAACCTTTATTAATTACAAATATAAAATGATTTTTGAAGAACACCAAACAAACTGAAACTTCTATAATCTGGAGAAGTGTGTTTTGGTGGGAAAGCAAGATGTCCCAAAAGGTACAGAGACTACAAGTATATAGAGAACCCTCAAATAGGTACATATTTTCTTCATGGTTGGACCTCTGACATTTGCATCATAGAGCTGAAATGGATTCTGAGCTAGGGCAAAAACCCACTGTGAGGTTTTATGCTTTGCAAGAAGTTGATACCAAAGCTTATTTTCTTTTTGCAATTCCAGTAGAAATTTCTTTATATAACCTTATTGAGATGTTAAGGAATTTTTTTTCTGAAGTTCTGTGCTATTATATTGAATTGCTGTGTTAAAAGGTAATGAATGAACAATGTTTACTCACTGAGAAATTAATTTTTTTCAGTTTTCTTATTTAGCTGATGTTGCTTAAATCTGTAATGGTTCACTTGTCATCTTCACCACTTCTGTATTCTGAAACTAATTCTTAATGCATTCTTTTCTACAATGTGTTAGCAGATGTCTGTGTAAGATTTTATTTCAGAGGATATTTTTGCCTTTATTACTTTTGTCTTCTGCTGAATACATAGTGTTGTTTGAACTACAGATAATTAGGTTTTGTATGTGCTTTTTAGAATTGCTTACCCTAATCTCCATACTTCTACTGCATAATTGATATTTGAAATTCGGTATTTCAAATTCCACCAGCATTGTGAAGTCCATTTCCTCTGAATTAAGCTGGACTGCACTGAGTAGCTGCCAGTAATGAAAATAACATTAGGTGTTCCCCTAAAATACTTTCTAGTGTACAAAGCTCAAAACTTACCTATCCAATTCTCTTGGCACCATTGGGCAATTGCTGAGCTGGCCTGTGTGTGGTGTTCAATTCACGGACGCTGGTGGATTTGTTCTAAGCAGTGCTTCATAGTGGCAGGTGCTTTAATGAGAAATATATCTACTTAACACAATGTTGAAAAGTTATTAATGTTTTGAGCTACTAATCTTGAACAAGTTTGTAATTTCAACTGAAGAACATCAATATCAAACCTCAAAGTGAGTAGTACTTGAATCTTGGGATTTTAAGTCTTTCTCAGGACTGTGTTGAGTGATTGGGATATTCAATCTATTGTTATATTCTTCCTTCTGTACTCAGAGAACATTTGTTAGGAAGGATAACTCCTTCTCATGTATTTTAAAAAGATAAGTACAAGGGGCTACATTTGTTTCAAGATCATTAAACATTCTGATATTTTTAAATTTTGACATGCTTTTGGAAAAAGGCTTAATTTTTAAATGCAATACAGTCTTGTAAAAATTCTCAAAAGTACTTTTTGCTACCATATTAGCACCATATAATTCATTAATCCGATTAAATTTTCCAAATTCTAAGCAAGTCCTCTGTGCAGCTAGTGGAGTGATATGCTGTTACCCTGGGATAATGTGTCCATAAACACGTACTTTTCCACCTGGTTTCAGAGTTATTTGTTGACCATTGAATTGTCTGGATTGCAGAATCCTGTGGTCTTGCAGGTTTGAGACTGCAGCTTTTAGTTTGTAAGATCCATGACACAAGGTGGCTGATGTACATCCTATGTCTGACCTGTAGAGGCCAATCTTAAGAACATCATTCTCTTGTTTTTGCCAAAACCTGGATTCATCTAACGTGGATGATTTTTAATATGTCGTCTGGATTTCTGCATGAGAGTACAGCTGAACATAATGTAATGTGCTTTTTAAGTGTAAACTTTTCTCTCTCTAGGTGAAATGGAAGAAATCAGATGTGAAGTTTGAAGACCGATTTGACAAGTATCTTGACCCATCTTTCTTTCAGCACAGAGTATGTATTGTTCTAAGACAACCTTACTAAATATCTCTTTGAAATGGTTGCTTTTGTACAGATGTCCTGGAATTTTTGGATGACATCTTTGATTTTTCGGATGTCCCAGGTATTCCAGGGCAATGAAACAAGGGGATCTAGGACTAGTTTTTAAGTGATAGTGTTGCTAAAATAGGCTCTCTCCAGTGTTTTAGAATGCTTCAGTAAGTATACAGGCAAGCGTCAAGTTTGCAGAAAAGAAGGCAGTTCAAGGAAATATGTTCACACAATGAGAAGCAACAAAGTTTCAGGGTCATAACTGTGCAACTGTGTAAGCTGAATAACTGCAGCTGGTCATAGGTATGCTTCTTTCTGAAGTAAATGCAAAGCAAAAGGCATTAGCATAGACCAGTTGGTTGTATCAGTTGTGATGGTTTAAATCTGGGATTGTAATCTCCTTAAGGATAGTCTGCTGAACTGTGCTACTTTCTAAAAGTAGAGATTTTACATTCTGTTTGAAGCTCAGTGAAAACCAGAAGATATGCTTGTCAGAGGAAAAATAATGCTGCTGCACGTTTTGTTCCTGTGCGAGGCAATAATTCCTTTGTCTTTTTGGCTGTGAGCATCTCTTCTGCTACTTAAACCTCTTCTCTAGGAAGGCAGCAGTACATTGTGTTGCCTATTGTTTACCAAGGGAGCACGCACAGCCAATTGTTCAAACTTCGCTGCTATTTAGCTAAGTTGTGCTAACGTTGGCATGAGCAGGGCATCTGTTGAAAAGCTTTATGTATGCTGTTCCATAGGCCAGTTTTTGTGTGACTTTCTTAATGTTGTGTTACTTAGCTAGAGCTGACAAGCTGTCCTGCTAGGGAACGCTTTATCCTTATTGGAACAATTTGAAACACACAGTTCTAAACTCTTAAGGGTGTGTTTTCTTTTTGTAGATTCACTGGTTTTCAATTTTCAATTCTTTTATGATGGTGATCTTTCTGGTTGGCTTAGTGTCTATGATATTAATGAGAACTTTGCGAAAAGATTATGCAAGATACAGCAAGGAGGAAGAAATGGACGATATGGTAAGATCTGTGTTCACACTTTAAAAACTTTGTTTTTAAGGCTTATGGTTTTCTTGTCATACATTCATGGTGTTAGCAGCTCTCAATCACTTTTCTCAGTTGGACAGAAAACTGCCTTTTGTGTGTCTTGGAAGTGTTGCTGGTTTTCTTTATAATATGTTCCTAGGTTACAACCCAAAATTCTCTCTGTAGTCACTGTGTTAAATGTTCTTATCTAACCTGACTTTGTAGTATAAGCCTACGTATACTCCTAAGCACTTCATATGATTTAGGGACAGGGAGGTATTCTGATAGATTTTACTGCATCATACATTCAGGTAGTAATTTCTTGTTGTCTTCCATAAGCATTTGCGGAGTTTTCTCCTAGATTTGGTGCATTCAGAAGAGAAGACATACTTGAAAATACTTTACTTTATGAAGTCGGACTTTTTGTTTATATCTAGCTTGTGTGTTTGTCATTAATTGTTATGACTACACTTAAAATGTATTGTTGTTGTTCCCAGGACAGAGATCTAGGTGATGAGTATGGGTGGAAGCAGGTCCATGGAGATGTGTTTAGACCATCCAGTCATCCTCTAATATTTTCATCGCTTATTGGTTCTGGCTGTCAAATTTTTGCTGTGTCTCTTATAGTCATTGTTGTTGCAATGATAGAAGATTTATACACAGAGTAAGTATAATTTTGTAATGTCTTCCATATATAAATGTTTAAAATAACAAAATATGTACAAAAATTCAGTTCTGACTGGCCTCAAAAAATGTTTGAGAGTCTTTAATTATCTGTAGATGTAGTATTAAGAGGTGATACTTTAATTTGTAATTGAAACTTTGTCCTATTGTTACCATATGAGTTGGTCTCCTTTGATGTTCTCTTTTAATGCTTGCTTTTTGCATGATTTATTATGAAACTAGTAGGTTATGCAGAATCACATATAAATATTAAAAGGTACATACTTCACTCCTGATTTCATCCAGACTGGCAAGATATTACTATACTTTGTGCCCTATTTTCCTTACCATGTCCTGTAAACACTGAAGGAGTGTATTCTGTTGTGACTAGTCCTGTTTTCTGCTGAAAGTACCTCAAGTCAATCCTGTCCACAAGTCTACTTGGGAAGGGAGATGTAATTTCTCAAGTTCTTTGGAACACAGTGCTCAGCCTGTGTTGATGGAAAACCTCCTCCACCATTAGGTGGGCCGTGGTTTTGACTGGAGAGAATTAATTTAAGGCAAACAGTACTCAAGTTAAATTTAAACACACCACTTGTAGTTCACCTGTTTTCTTCCTTTGCCTTTTATCTGTTTGAGATTTTTTTGGTTACTGGATGGAATTCATCAGTTTTTGTAGTGATCGTATTTGGATACTAGGAGGAATTAATGATTTATGTTTTGGTTGGTTTGGGGTTTTTTGTTTGTTTTTGGTTTCTTCTTTTTTTACAAGTGCTTTGTTTTAAACAATGACTAAACTTTCAAATCTCTGTTCTCCTTGAATTTCACGTGTAACTATTGACTTTGATAAGTTGTAATACTTCTAATGTACCACTAGAGAGAACTCTTGTTTTTGAATTCAGCTGCCTTTTAATGGTGTGTTTAAAAAGTCACTCTGTAATACCAGAATCTTAGGATATTTTCACTTTCATGTAATGTTATTACCCATCTTGTGCCCCATGTTTGTATTTCTAGATAGGTATACATACACACTTCTAATTGTGCAGCATGTCAGCCCTTCAGAAGAGGAAATGAAACTATTTTGAAATGTTTGTAAGGAAACACTGTAATGGAGCTGTAAGTTAGTAATGGCAATTGTAAAATGTGTCAGAACAGTAATTTAAAAAAAGATATGTACACTTAGTCTTCTATTGCAGTAGGCCTTTCTGTATCACTTTCAAAGTGAATGTAATTCTGGGTGTATAATGGAACAGTTTGACCAAACCTGGTACAGACAATTCTTATATTTAGGAGAATAGTGATGTGAGTGAAAGAGGCTGTAAACCAGAATTTCAGGATTGATTGTTAGTGTTCTCTTGACCATCAAGCAGCTGATGCCAACTAAGAGTCTCACAATGAAATTTGGTGATGTCATTTACTAATTTGTTCATACTGGTTTGTGATTTGAGAAGCATTTCCATTAGAATATTTGAAGCATAAGTGAGTAAGCTCAAGAATAAGAAATTTTGAGATAATTTTAGATTAACAACTCTAGTCTTGGTAACCTGGATTTAGATGTCCCACTTCAGACTGTACCTGGTCTTTGGAGTTTTGCATGTTTCTAAGTTGTCTTAAGTTAGGAGAAGTTTTTAAGAGGCAAATGATAACAAAGCAAGCAATCTTTAGTGTGTGTGACCAGCAGGTGTGTTTGCTTTGGTCATGCAGTGGCAGAAGCCTAAGTGCTAAAGATTACTTCTTTGAGTACTGCAGGCATCCAGTAATGGTTTTGTCAAAAACCAAAATGATAGTAGATTAGAATATCTCAGAACAACTAATTTGAAGAAAGTACAGCAAGCTGGCTGAAAACCTACTGCTATTTGCTATCGAAGAAAGCAGAGGGATGTCGGGAAACAACTCTACTAATGAATAACATTTATATCTTACTATTCTTAGACACGATATTAAAAAATGTATTTGGAAATGGCTTCTGTGATTTAAAATTATGAGCTTTGCCTGTAAAATTTCAGAAAAATTATTCCAGAATGAGTACTCCAACATTTAATGAGGTGATAATTTAAAAGTTACTAAGCTCTTTTTCCACTACTCAGTGCTGATGTGTGACTTCATTATAGTATTTATAGTTTCTAAATCTAATTTTCTGCAAGATGAACACTTTTGATCTTAAAAAGTTAATTTCTGAGGGATGACAGAAACATTATTCACAATCTTTTTTTTTTTAATATCAGCCTTTTGACACTATCTGCAGTTGAATTTTACACTTAATAATTATCATGTAAATAGTTATTTATACACAAAGTGCATGCATCCAAATGTCAGAATATTTTTATCAGAGGCGAGATTTTTGTACTCCAGTGAAAAAAAATGCATGTTAGAAAAGAATGTAATATGTCAAAACTTTTTTTCCCACATTGAATTAGGTTTGACCAAAAGATTTGGATATAAACAGTTGTAATTCTTATATACATTTTCCAATTTAAACACTTCTAAATTTTTGTATTGCATAAAAATATTAAATAACTGCTTTTGCTTGAAATATGTATCTGACAGATTTTTTTTTCTCTAATCATGTTTGGTTTTGTATTTCATTTTCTCAAAAAAATCCCTTCTTGTAGGAGAGGATCAATGCTTAGTACAGCTATATTTGTTTATGCTGCAACATCGCCAGTGAATGGATATTTTGGAGGAAGCCTTTATGCTAGACAAGGAGGTAAATTGTTTTCATGTTTCAGCATTTTCATTGCATTTTTAGATGGAGAAGTTGTTATTTTCTGGTTTGCACCTGTATAGAAGTTAAGTCATTCAGATGGAATCCATGAAATTTGGAATAAACAAAGTATTTTGAGTATATTTAATTTTCATACAATCTATTCAGTATTGGCTGCACTTTCTAAAGATGTAACTGAAGTCTTAGGTTAATTTAAAAGTAGTAAAAACTAAAGAACTCTTAACAGTTGTGACATATGAATTGCTTGTTACACTCTTGTATATAATTTTTGGCTTGTGACATCGAGAGAGTTTAATAGTCTCTCCCTTTTCTGTTAACGTGATGTTAAACAGTTCATGTCATCTTCTCCAGAGGACTCCTACACAATACTCTTCTATAGGTACTGGGGAGTTATGTTAGGCTAATACAAAAAGGATGAGTATAGATTATTTAGTATTATTACTATTAATTGAGGATGGGAAAAACTGTTTATCTTTTAAAGAAGGTTATTCTGCTTTCTGGTATGTACTCTATACTTTGCAAATTAAAATGAACATCAGTAGAGAGCAGAAGCCAAATATAATTGACATGATAGATTTGGACAGGCTGTCTTCAAATGCTTCTCACTATGCCTCTGAGTTATGACCAGTTAGATCCATGCAGTCCACTAGCTTCATCCATTCCCTATGCTGCAATAAAAGAGTAATCAATATCTATTACCTTCTAGAGTGCTTTAGAAAAAATAATTCTGGTAAGTTTGCCAAAGAAAATTTATATCTTTTTAGTGTGATAGACTCATTAGTATTCAATCTCAACTGCACTCTGAGTTTGGAGGTTAGGCATGTCTTTTCATGTTGTTTGTTTATAAACCTAGCAATTTTTACAAAAACAGATCTAGGTAGATTAGGGTTAGTGTTCTGAGATGTACTGTAGTATATAGTTGAGCCAGATTTGCTTACTGTTTTTATAGATCAAGCTGTGAAGTGCTGGATTATATTTGCTCATGGTGAAAATACATGTGATGGTCTTGAAAAAAAAATGCTATTTTTTGGATTGATTTTTACTTATTGCATATTAATATTATGGTGCATTAAATATAATTACAGACAGTATTTAAGAGCATAAAAAGTACAGGAAATACAGGCAGTGAAAATTTTTAAGACATTGCCTAAGAGGGTTTCTTTGAGCTCCTCAGGGAGCTCTAAACTTAGTAATAACTGCTAACAAGTGTTGCTGTTCCCTTGGTGCGTGGTGTTCAGAAATCACTTTCCTTCAACTTTTTCTCCTGTTGAAGATTGAAGATTTCAGGAGTTCAGTTCTGCTGTGTGTTAGGTGCTGTGGCATTTTGCTTTATTCCAGGAACAGACAGTTCCTTAATGCATCCTAAATGTGTGGAATCAGCTTATTTGGGTCAAGACAGCCCGAAGCAGGTGCTGCCTGGAAGCAGCTGTAGCTCTGAGTTGTCCTTGGAGCAGTGCTGAGCTCTCCTGTGCTCTCAGGCTGTGAGCAGGCTCTGCACAGGGTCGGCTCTGCTATTTCTGTCTCTACTAATCTGCAGTCTACATAGACATTTAGGTTTCATACACCAGCACCTTTGGCCAGCCTGGTCATCATATGCTGTTCTTCAGCTGAAATGTTCTCACACTGTATCCCTTCTCCTGTGTTTTCACCTGGCTTACTAAATTGATTAATATGCTGCATCTTATCAGTTACCAGGAGTCAGATGAAACTGCTAGTTTGCTCTTGGATTGATGTAGTATGTTGTTATTTAACTTTCACATTTTTGTGGTAGAAGTTGTCAAACATCTAAATTCTGGAGAGCTGTTAACACAGTTTTAAACAAAATGTGCTGTATCTCATCAGTCCTGTTGGAATGTTCCTTCTTACAGGAAGGCGGTGGATAAAGCAGATGTTTATTGGAGCCTTCCTTATTCCAGCAATGGTGTGTGGAACTGCCTTCTTCATTAATTTCATTGCCATCTATTATCATGCTTCAAGAGCTATACCATTTGGAACCATGGTGAGTCATTTTACTGGAGAATTTAAACACCACTGCAGACACAGTAAAACTGCTTTTTTGTCTAAATACGATTGTGAGTCATAGCTTTAGCTTCCTAGTTAGAAATTTACTGTGGGAGGGGTTTAAGGTTCTTCAAGTATAATTCACTTAAATCAGAATAGGAACAGCTGCTGAACGCCAAAAACAGTCTCTGCTTAAAATGATACGTCTGCTTTGTATTCAAGCTTAGTGTTTTAACAAAGCAGGAAGATAGCAACTTGAATTTTCTTCTGGGTGGTCAAGGCAAACTAGTTATAATCTAAAATAAAAGACAAAAGAATTCCCCGTGAAAGCTACTTCTAAGTCATTGCAAGCAAGCAGAAAAAATGAAAATAAATTATCAGGCAACAATATGAGATAAGGCATTCTGAGGAGATCTCTCTTTACAAAAATGACTCATTGTTTTCACCTTNTTTTTTTTTTTTTTTTATCCAGTTACCGTCTTGTCTGTATATTTACCAAATCACTTGAAAAATTGTGCTGGCTGGATTACTTTTTATTTAATCATGCTAACTTTCTTTATTTCTTGTGTTATTTTTGTCAGGATTTTATTTGTTGTATTGGCCCTTTCAACCTCAAATAATCCTGTGAATGCAATGTAGGAAATAATCACTTGCCATTTCAGCAGAATTTCTCTTTAAGCTTGCAAGGGGGTATTGTTTTAGAGCAGAAATGTTTTGAAATATACACCATAAAATTGCTTTTCTAATTTTGTGCAGTAGCATTGTTAACATAAAGCGTATCTTAATACCGAGAGTCTTGTTTTCTTTTCAATATCTGTAGCAAATCTTGGAATTTAACTTTTTTCATAGCTTTCTTCTTTGCATATCAGTTTTTGTGATATGTTATTTTGTTCAGACTATTCAGAGGTGTTTCAGTAGCCTTGGAGGACTTCTTAGTTTAAATCTACCACAAAACGAAGCTTAGTATCACTCATTCTTAGACATTGTATTATTTGGGATACTGCTGCATTCAGGATGTGACTGAAAATACTTCTTAAGAACACATGAATGTGTAAGGGAATATAAATGGTAATAAGAGAGACAATTCTCAGTTTAAGGCAAAAACTTTCAATAACTTTTTACTGATGGGGGAGTCATTATATGTCCATTACTGGTTCTACTCAATAATTACAAGTATTGTCAATGCATGCCTAAATGCCAACTTTTTACACTAAATTTGTTGTTACAAAACCACTAAATATAATATAAAGCTAAACATGTTTATAAACTGTTCAGGTTTTCTTCTTCAAGAAATGAGACTAAAATGTTGTCTTTGAATATGCTTGTATTAGTCAGTGCTCCAAAGCAATAGTGTATTATTTTTTTTCCAATGCTAGCAGCCATGTACAATACTGTCGTAAACGTTTACAGCATTGATCTTTGATATGTGCAAAGAGGCTCTGTTTTACTGCTGAGCAAGTAGTAATCGTATCACATTTCTCACTTGCATTCCCATTTGGAGGCCAGGAATGCTAAGGGAAGGGAATTCCACCTGTGCTGAAGTTTATCTTATGAATTTGTTCAACTGATTTCTATTTTAAGATCATGGGAATGTGCATGCAAAAGTGAGTGGATATATAAATCTTCAAGGGTCACTTAATCAGAAGGTCCGGACTCTATACACAGTGATTTTAACATTCCCAGGGTTTTATGGAAGTGTTTGAATCATTGTAACTATGGCAATAAAACATCAGTGGAGTTAGCAGGCGAGCAGGTTATGAGTCGGAAAGTTCATCAGAATGAGCAACGCTCTAATGACTTCAAATCAACACGCTAGTTTGTAGAAGGAAATAGAAATTGCTTGCAATTACCATGTTATGCTTCAGGTTGAAGTCCCCAGGAAGCCTTGTGGTTTTGTGGATAATCTACTATTGTAGCTTTCTGCCTTTGTTTTCAATGTAAAGAAGCATCCAAAATTGTTTAATGCCAACTTGCTTGTTGCTGATTTCTTGAGGAAATAAAACCTCTGGTGTCTAAATGTACTAGAATACAGAAATTCCTTTACCCTGGCATGTGTTGAAACCACCCTCCTTGATTTAAACAAGAATTGCTCCCTCTTCTTGACTACTGTAAATCTGGAAAAAGCAGAAACTGAGTTGCTAAAAAAAGTCCCTGAGCTAAAAGGTTGCTAAGAGACCATTCTCTAATGTGATATCCTGTGCTTAGCCCATTTTGCATTGTCCCTTCCCAGTGAACTGCTAGGTAGCCTTTGTGACTTAATTCTTCTCTCCACACGGGATTTTCCATGGAATTTAGGCAAGGGTTGCTGATAATACCAAAGCCAGGACATCCAAGCTAACACCTAGTTGTTGCGTTCTTGACTGACCTGCTCTATCTGCTCTTCTGTCCTTTGTCTTTAAATGCTCAAATCGATTCGGCTTTTCAGGACCTTCATGTATCTTACTGTCCTTGTAGTCTGTTCTGAATGTCAAAGCTTCATTCACCTTGTATAACTCATTCTTGATATCTGGGATCTCCTCAAATATATAGCAGGCCCTGGGAAGATCCAGAGCTTCTTTCTGAAATCCATCTTCACTCTTGGGACTCTGCCCTTAGCCCTTTTGGATGTATGTACAAACTGTTTTACCTACAGAGCGACAAACCTTCTGCAGTGAAATGCACCATGAGCATGAACAAAGGCTTAATCTTTTCCCTGGGATATCTTTCAGCTGCCCTTCCTTTCAGAATGTGATCAAGAATGTGATAGATTTTATTCACATATGAGAGTTTTTTAAATCTTAATAGTTTAAAGCATATAAAGGTGATATTAAAATCTCTGCTTTTTTCACTCATACTTTTACAGAAATGCAGTGGGTTCTGTTCGATTATTTAATCTTTTGGAGCCCAGATTTGATTTTTTGGTATATATTATTATATCCTGTTACTGGTGAACATCGAGTTCTGAAGTTGCACACCTGGAGTTACCTTCTGTTTATATTTGTCAGTCTTTTGGTGTATTTATCAATCTTTTTTTTAAATTGTGTGTAAAAAGTGGAGCATGGAAAATTTAAAAAGAATTTTAAGTAATGGCATGTGAAGCATGTAGCTTCTTCATACATGTTTGAGGAGTGTGGTAATAGTTCTGTGCAAAAATACTAGGTAATGCAGAATTTTTAGAGAGTACAGCATGATTGAATTTGAAGGGGCCATCTTAATTTGGGCATTTCATAAGTTGTGACTGCTTATGTTGTTTTGTGTGCAATACATTATTTAAAGATTTCCATTAAGCCTACTATGACTAATGTAATATTCTGACTGCAGAATCTATGCAGCTTCTATTAACTGTTTAAGATGTATAATTTTTGTTTTGTTTGAGCGGTAGATTCCTTTGTGGCTAATGTTTCCAGTGTGCATTTTTAATTATTCAATTAAACAAGGTTAAGCACGCTGAATTTCTCTTGGGATTAAGACTCTACTGTTTGCATATTTTATACCTTGTTTTGAAAAGAAAAGTGGTTTCTCCAATAGATAGCTTAATCCAGGCTGCAACTTTCCCTGGCATGTTTGAGTTGATACGAGTATTGACTGCCACTGAAAAAAAAGGAGCCAGTAGTGACAAAGATTTTCATGCCTTGAGGCAGATAAGAAAATACACGTGGCTAAAATGAGAAAAAAAACCCCTTGTTACATACATTCAGCAGGGTGCTTCCTGAAATTGCTTGAAAGTGGCTGTGGAACCCTTGGTCAAAATCCCCAGTTTTGCTAAAAATAGACACAGTTTCTGCCTACATTTTCAACAGTTCAATTTATTACCCGGAGCAGCACCCTAGATTAACAACTTGTAATAAAATTAACGCCACTTTATTTTTAAGCATCCTTTTCTTGTTTTTGTAATGTTTGTCCAGATGATGTGCTGAAAACTGTTGCAGTAAACAAATTCAGTAACCTCTATATGAGAGAGAGTCTCATGACTCAGAGTACAGTTTTAGTAGCTGACAGGAAAGATCAAGCTGCTGCTTTGACAGTTAATTTTTATTGCATTTCTTCTCTGTGCATTAAGCAGTCAAGGTACCATAGCCTGCCAGTAGCTGTTTAATATTAGATATGCTCATAAAAATTTTAATTATCACCTTTGAATGAAGTTTAATCTACAGTTTTCAGAAAATATGAAACACATGGCACTAGAACATAAATTACATCCCTCTTGACAATGTTTCCTTTCAAATATGGAAAACTGAGTTCTGCACATACAATCAAGGACACTTGAATATTCTTTCCCCATCAAAACAAAAGAAAAAGGAGTTAGAATCCAGGCTTGGTGAGGTTGACAATCTCTTCTATGGCAACTAAAACCTGCAAACTGAATAATGTGTTTGTGTATAAATAAGATACTTTGTACAACAAAAATGCAACAGTCAAAATGAAATAAGTACTTTTTAGTGTACTGGCTTGGTACAAAAACTCATGTAATTGGTCTTGAGAACCTGTGCTTGTTTGCTTGATGAAAAAATGGGTTAGTAGATATAGTATATCCGCCTCTGCATAATCTCTGTTTTATGACGTGGTAGTTAAAGCAGTTCTCTGAATTTCTCTCGGCTGACATTATGGTAATACTTCTCTTAAAAGGTTCACAAAGACCTAACTTTCTTAGCTCTGCCTGCCACACAACAGTTGTTATTAGGGTTGAGGGTTTTTTTTAATGTGTCACCTCCTCTGCAGGGAGACCTCTGCAGAAGGGTAAAGCAGGTATGTGTGTTGATCCTGCCTTCATCCTGCCATTTTTGATGGTCAAATGGAGGCTACTAAGTGCATGAACTGCTTTTGCTGTTGTATTCTTATTCTCAGAAATCTTAGAGGCAGAAATCTCATAATTTCATCGTTAAGATACTTGTGTACCCTAGTGCCCTGTGTTTCCTTCAGTTTGGATTTAAACTCTGGAGGTTTAGATACTGTCCAGCCTGCATCATCGCCGTCTTTGCCATCTGTGGCAACAGCCACTACCTGTTTAGTTTGGGAAATTAAGATGAATGTGCCTGAAAAGGTCAAACAGCCAGCTATCTCCAGTCATCTCTCACATTCAGAGAAGACTATTAACTGCCAAGAGTAAAGAAAGTCATTTCACCAGTTATCAGAGTAGGTAGACTACCTGTAATTCAGACAGTGAGTGGAAAGGAGAAAGAAGATGCTACTGAGTTCAGCATAGTGTGTACAATCAGTACCAGTTGTGTTGGTCAGTCTACAAAGAGACCAACAGGTTACTGTAAACAACGTGGGCTTATCTCAGAAGACAGAACATTATAATTTTGGACAGTTTATCAGAGGCAAGTGGGAATAGGAGGCATTCCTGAGCCTGCATTATTGTCCATCCTTGCTTGCTCAGTTGGGTCTCCTTTGCACTGCAAAATCATCTCAAATAGTTTTATACTCCTGAATGGCTCCAGGAAAAAAGTGTGCTTCACTTTCTGCTGTCCTCAGAACATAGCAAAGTGTTAAAACAGACGGCAGTTCACTGTTTAACAAAACATTGACTTTATCTAACTCTGCTTACTAGGTATCACTGAAGATGCCAGGTGTTTTGTGTGAGATCAGTTCATTTTTCAGCCACTAGTTCATCGAATGTAAGATGCTACACCATTATCAGTCAGGCTTTGACTGTTCTGATAATGAAACCACAAGCCCTCAGATTTTCTGACAGATGCCAATTATAACTGTACTGGGGACAGCTTGACTGTATTTACTGAAGTTGTTATTCGAGGAACCTTGTTCTGTCTCAGCTTGTTTTATGCAGATAAATATTTTAGATTTCAAAGCTGCTGCTGAGTCAGTTTTCTGGATAACACAACAGCCAAGCCTCACTGGATCAAGTTGGGCTTTCTCCTTGCCCACCTGATTTAAAGTCATTCAGCTCTGCAGTGCATGTCACTCTTGCCACCTTTTGGGGCCTGCCCCAGCACGTGTTACAGGTGTGGCTGCAGTGCCACGTTTGTGTCATTCGGTGGCAGAGAGGACAAGGCGAGGTCTTCCCCTGGTACTCTGACCCACGTGGGCTCCCAGGATTGCTCAACAGCCTGACATTATTGCTTTTCTGTTTGTATGTTACACTTGAGAGGCGGCGGGCGTTGGCCGAGTGGCGTAGACCCCCGCCTGTGGAGCCGGCTCCTCCTCTGAGGACGCTGGTTCGAATCCTGGAGGAACTCGCTGTCGCCGTCCGAGCTGCTCGGCCGTGGCAAGATGAGCCTCAGGAGTAAAGGGAGTGGGACCAGTTCTGCGCACACTGTGCCTCACCTAAAAAACCCATTGCGCAGGCTTATCCCAAGATCTTCGTTCGCGAAGTCCAGCCAACAACAACAGCATGTCACTAGAATGAGATGCTGCTGACAGCCTTTTTCATCTAGGAGTTTGCCAGCTAATCAGTAATTAGGTCTGGATGTTCCTTGCTTGGATCTTTGTCCAAGGTTATGTTCTTTCTGTGTGGATTCCCTATAATATACATGTTTTGTGAGATGGACAAATGCAAGCTACTAACTGTTGTTCCAGGTGAGCTTGGAATCCAAGGCTGATCCCAGTTTCTTTATGGAGTAAATCAGTGGATTCACTTTCTACCACTGTTGCAAGTCAGGGGAAATTTCTGAGATCAAGAAATTAAGCTGCAGTCATCTTCATAGATGCAAAAGACAGTTGTGACTGGATGAGCAGTACAGATGTCCTTTCATGCTGTCTGTGTCTGAACTTTCTGGCTCAGCCAGGTGTGAAACCTTACCTGCAAGAACATCACAGGGCACCATGGGCAGGGGCCACTGGACACACCTGGAGTGCCTTGCTGCATGAAGCAGAGCTCACTCTTACTGAAAATGGAAATGGTTGCAGTATGTTCAGCTCAGAAATTTTTTTGAACTTATCCAGGGCTTAATTCTTGAAAATCTCTTCTCCCCACTGCACCTCAAGCAAGCTGGCACTTTTTGATGAGGATTTTAATAAACGTAGCACTCAAGATTATGTTGTTTTATGTTTCTGATATTTTTTGACATTTTCCTCTGAAAATTCTCATCTACTTGTTCATTTAAACTGAGCACTTTTCAAGGGCAGAACCTGCATCCATTAATGGAGCAAGTTGTATACTTCTGCTGTAATTTATTCCTAGGCAACTCTAGTGTCCTACCTAAGGCATTATTCTTGCTTACTTGTGTTTTTTTGAATAATGGAAGACAAAAAATTGGAGATAGTAAATACTAATTGTGTAAAAACTGCTTTATTATTATTACATTATTTGTACTGCAAGTATAAGTACTAGTTAGCTTCTCCTTATTTAGCACTGAAGAGTCATCTTTTAGTAGCTTGTGATGTAATTCTTTAATAACCTCTCCTCAAAGATATACAGAGCAGTCTGGAAAGTGCTTCTGCTTGTTGACCACCAGTTTGGTGTATCCCTTCTGTGAAGCATGAAGGCTTGCTCCATCCAGCCCCAGGCAATGTTTTCCATTCACATCTGACCTAAGCTAGTAATGATACACAAGTCAGTAATAGAGGAATAACCCACTGACTTTAGTCAAGTATTGCCTTAAATTTGTGTGATTCACCTAATGCTAAGTTTGTATTAAGCTAATGTAGTTCTTGCTTTTCAGCTTCTTACAGTAGACTTCTGTAACCATAACACACATGAACAGCTTTTATTTATCCTTGGAATAACTGCTTCTTAAGCAAGTCAGTGTGTGGCACTTAAACCTGTTCCTCTGTTGTTTTGCATTAATCCGCTGCCATGGTATGCATTCTGATGGACTGAAAGATGAATACAGTTTCTCTGCTCAGGAGGCATCAGGGTGTACACAGACCCTCAGGCAACAGTGCCATTAAAAGGCAGTATTTCCATATGCTTGCATAGAGAAGGTCATAGGGTCAGCATTCAGAACTATGGTTATTGCATTATGAGCAACTGTTCTGTCTTTAATTATTATTATCAAAAAGTTACCGAACTCTCTAATGCTATTTCATTTTGTACTAAAGTGTTATGAGTAGTGAACCTCTTGGTAAACGCTTGGAATTTTCCTATTTTGGAAGATAAATCATGTTGCCTTCAAGGAATAGCAGAAGTAGAGCTACAAAAGTATATTGGTAAAAAAAAGAGGAGATTCATGGTAACATTTTGGATAGGCTGTTTCACTGGAAAGAGCTGGAACATTGGCTTGACTTTGCTGCATTGTGCATAAACTTGATTTCTGTATGTAAGTAGGGCCATTGTGCTTCTAAACATTTATCTTTGCATACCTGTGGTCACTGACAACTTCGTCAGTCTGTGTTCTTAATAACCTAGTTGGGGCATAGTGGAAAAAAATGGAACCCAAAATTTTGATTGGTGGCATTCTGACATGGCTTTGCAGTTCTTGTTTGGGGCCTTTTTTTTTAATTGGATTAAAAATTTTGCACCCAACAGTTGTAAATTTTTGTGCAACTGCCTAACTGCTAGGTGTTAATTCCCAGGGATAGCATTCTCTGCGAAAGTGTAAGAGACACTGATAACAATTTGTTATGAAGTATCATGAAGATTTCCATTTATTTCCTGTGTAGTGTATTGAGTAGAATGATTAGATTGAAACAGTAAAACAATCTGTAATGGTTCTGTTCTCTCAACTGATGCACAGAAATATACTTAATAATGTTTATTAGAAAGTTTCTCAGGAAAAAAATGCTCCCATTTGATAGAATAGGTATATGTTGACTAATGCTTCATAGTAGGAGTATAATTCTACAGTAATAACTACTAAGGACTAATACGGGTTGGTTATCTTCTTTTGTTGTCTTATGCCTGTTTTTTTTAATTACAACTTCAATTTTTTGCTTACAGGTGGCAGTGTGCTGCATTTGTTTTTTTGTTATTCTTCCATTGAACCTCGTTGGTACGATTCTTGGCCGAAATCTGTCAGGGCAACCCAATTTTCCATGTCGTGTCAATGCAGTGCCTCGTCCCATACCAGAGAAGAAATGGTAAAGATAAGCATGAATGTTAACTAAAAAAATTCACTTCAGTATATTTAAAATAACTTTTCAGGTGTTCAGTTTTTTTCTGGAATGACTTCTTTTATGTAAATTGAGTTGCGTGCAAAAGAACAGTTCAACTGACATTTCCTCAATATGATTTTTCTTTTCAAGTAGAACATTGTGTTATGAGCTGTAGCAGATTTTACACTCCTGGATCACTGATTCACATTTTGACTGAAATGTTTTTTAGTCTCAGTGTAAAGGAGATGGTCCCAATCCAGTTCTTGTCTAAGTATCTTGAAACAAAAACCTTTCGTCTTTAGTTAATGCCTCTTACAGGTTTAGGATTGAGTGTGCCTTGGAGGCAAAACTGTTCTGATTAATGTCTCTATATACAAGCTAAGATATACTGGCAGGGTGATGGTGGAGAGAAACTTGCAGTGCTGTTCTCAATTCTTCACTTTTGTTGATGGCACAGAGCCTAACATGTTACCAGGTGTATGTTTTGAACTGTGAAGAAGTCTTTATTAGTTCTGAAATGAATGTAAAGGGGTACCTAGTCTGAAAAAGCATACTTAGGTTTTTGGGAAATTTTTAATGCAGTCACTGTTTCCTATTAATTTCATTCTGAGGTGGAAGCAGCAAGCTATGGAAATTAAAATATCCTCAGAGGACTTTTTTTCATGGATTTTTCATGCTTTTCTTGTCCGGAGGAATGGAGCAGACAAAGTGAAGGTGGCACTGAAACATATATGCTTGTGATGTCCAGGAAGTGCAGAACACTTAGTGTCTTGTTGTTAGTGGTGGGTTGTGCAGCTGAGATGCTAGGAAGTGATTTATATTGTGACCTTGTATCTTGAGAATCTGATGGATTTTTCTGGATCAGCATGACGGATAAAAAGAAATAAGATACTTCTGTTGAAGATGATGAAATAGCACACCATCTACTTAGAGAAGTCTCCCTATAAATAATAAAAGAAGCTGCAAATTAAATCACTGGTTACTAGCTAGATTCAGCATCATCACAAGTACTACATAGAGGTCACCTTTAGTAAGTGACAGTGTCATTTACAGGTAGCTCAGTGTTCATTTTTAGCCATATGTTCATGACTCAGTATAGCATTAAAAATAAGCACTGGTTCTTAATTATATAACCATTATCCTGCAAAATTTTCTTTATACTCTTTCCTGTGTCTGTAGCCATCAACAGCACTGAGTTTTCACTGCCTTCATTCAAGGCCGGTGGTTTTCATGGGGCTTGATTGCTTAGTTCTCTTTCGGGCAAGCAAGGTTCTTTTTGTGGCTTAAAGGCTGATTAGGTGGCTAACCTTATGCCTGTAGGTTACTGGCATGAGCCTTATGTTCTGTTTCTGCTTACTTAGGAATCACTCTTATTATCCATACACGTGACGTTTTTGAGGGAATTCTAACATGCTAGTATGAGACAGAAATGTTCTTGTTAGCATGCCTTTTAAATAATGCTCTGTGCTATATTAGCTGTTTAAAAATGAAAAATTAAAATTGTCCCTAATCCTAATATTTTTCAGGTTCATGGAACCAGCTGTTATTGTTTGCCTAGGTGGAATCCTTCCTTTTGGATCAATTTTTATTGAAATGTGAGTATGTCAGCTCTTTGCTAGTTTGATTAAAAATTATAATAATTGAAGTTTAATTGCAATATTATCTGCATATTTCGTTTACTCTGTACAGGTATTTCATTTTTACTTCATTCTGGGCTTACAAGATCTACTACGTTTATGGCTTTATGATGTTGGTTCTGGTTATCCTCTGCATTGTGACAGTTTGTGTGACTATCGTTTGTACGTATTTTCTGCTAAACGCAGAGGATTACAGATGGTAAGTATTGCATTATTTGCATACTGAACCAGATTGAGAATTTCATAGAAAAGTAATGTTTCTTCAGTCTAGATGGGTCTTTTCCAAGTGCTTTGTGCATCTTCCTGGGAAACCTTTTGGCTAGGTGTTTGATGGACATGTGTATTTCTTTTTAGGCAATGGACAAGCTTTCTCTCTGCGGCATCAACTGCAATTTATGTTTACATGTACTCCTTTTACTACTACTTTTTCAAGACAAAGTAAGTGGTAGTTTTTTTCCTTGAATATGAGATTACTGTAGTGCCAAGTAGGTTTATCGATAAAAACAGAGTAAAATACCCAGCATAAATTCCTGTTTTTCTTTTTCAGGATGTATGGCTTGTTTCAAACGTCATTTTACTTTGGTTATATGGCAGTATTTAGCACAGCTTTGGGAATAATGTGTGGTAAGTTTCAGATATTTTGACAGTTTTCTAACAATTTTTCATACTGACATGAGCTTGTGTTTTTGGTGGTGGAATGTGTATGTCTGCAAGGTCTGGTCAGAAAAGCTTAGAATCTTTTAGAAGAATCTGAAGAGTTCTCTGCTTATACTTTGTTCTTACCTAATATAAGAGATTTCTGTGGATTGCAACTTCTGATGGGAAGATAATTTGCATACTGTGCAGAGAATTTCAGCCTGAGTGCAAGCTTGAAAGATTCAATAGTTGTCGAGAAATTCTGGAAAATAAATTCCAAATTAAGTTGTCCATACTGGCATTTTGCTTCAGACAGTGAGCTAGGTGCATCCATTGAGGCATAATCAGTAGCACAATAGTGATAACAGTACTGTCTGTATCTTGTATATGAGGATGACCAGAACAGGAGGGACTAAAACTTCAGGACAACTTTTGAGAAATAAATACTGAAATAGTCACAGGTGAGGAGAGTGCAGAGTGCTCCTGTGTGCAGCTGGATTTCATTGCTTTTTAAGATACTTTTTTGACAGATGTTTAGAGAAAAACATAGTTCGTGGTGTGGCGGTCATCTGATAAAGTCAAATATACTTGTTCACCTGTTTATCCTTTTCTTAATGACTTTTAGAAAGTGCTTTGTGGTTCTTCTCCAGTTTCCTATGATGTTATTTGCTTTTTATGTTTGAGCTTTATTTAATACTTCTCAGCAGTGAATGAATAGTCCTGTACCTAGTGCAAGGATTTCTTTGAATTTATGTGAGACATGTGATATCTTACAGGAACTTAATTCTGTAAAGTATAGATTTCTTGATATCTCAAGGGGGTGGTAATATCACAGTGCTTTATAAAACAGGGAGGGAGTTAATCTCTTAACTGTTCAGTACCTGTTTCCCCTTTCTCTTGTTCAATCTAATCTTGCTTCATCGGGTTCTTGGCACATTACAAGACTTCCCTGCTGTTTTGGTAGTCTTGCAGCCATTTTTTTTCTTTAATAGGCTTATACTTTTCAGCTCTAATCTTTTCTTTTTAAAATGCTCAGGCCAGTATTGATTAAAATGTCTGTGATGCAAAAGCCAAGCTTGCCCATCAGTTTCTGTAATTAAAATGTTTTTTAAAACATGGAAAAGGAAGATTGTCGAATGCTTTCTAGTCATGGTAGGATAATACTTAATGGTATATTAGAGTAAAATCCACATTTATTCAAAACCAGAAAATACTTGAGCACACTAAACATTATTTCCATAGCTCTATTGAGATTTCTTTTTGTCTTTTTAAGTGTGTTGGAAGAGAAGCTGTGAGAGTCCTTTTTAGTGAGAACACCCATTTTCAGATTGTGAAGAAAAAAAAATCCCCTGTCAAAAACCATTTGTCTAGGGAACTTGCAGCCATTGAGGTCTAACAAAGACATTGGTGTTAAGGAACTGTGCAATGTGTGTGCTCCTGACTCTACATGTCCTGTGAAAAGTGTGTGGAGCTGTTCTTTGGGGGCTCATGAAATGGGCGTGTTCAGTATCACACATTTGGGTATGGGATGAACTCGTTAGGGCCCAAAGCAGCCACAGGGAAAACTCTCTGTAGGCATGTATCATCCAGCTCTGGGTCTAATGCCCATGACAATGCCTAGTGAACTCAAACCCCACATGTAGTGGGATGCTTTGATCCACAAAGTTTGCTGCTCTCTGTAAAGCATCTCAGTTCTGGGACTGGACAGTAGGGAGTCCGTGAGAACTCCAAATCTTTTGACCTCCTCATGTTTTCTTTCCCTCTTAGTGACAGAAAAGAATGAAACCTATTCCCCAACTTAGTGGATTGCTTAGGAGCTACATAGTATAGAAGGGCCTCTTACAATACCACACTTCAGCATTCTGATAAATACCCTAAGTATGCCTGAAGGGCTTTTTTAAAAAGAGTTTTGTGCTTACAAACTTAAAACTATAGTAAGTGTTAATTGGTTTGAAGTAATAGATGGGAGTTAATTTTTTTTACTTTGTGGCTGCTCGTCCTAAGTATTTAGTTATTTGTCTATAGTTAAAAGCTGCTGAAATATGATTGCAGTCTATTTCTACTAAACCTATATAGGCCATAAGAAAGTTATAAATATCATCTGGTAAGGTGTTTAATAAATAAATAAAATATTTCCCTTCACTGTGTTTTTTTATTCAGATGAGCCAGCTGCCCTGCATTTGATTCAGGAGGGCATTCTTTAGTCCTCATTGATTAGGCTTTCCGCCTCCCTGCGCCATGTTTTATTCAGTGCCTGTGAAGTAGCCTTAAGGCTTAACCCCTGCCTTGGGTGTTGGCCACTAGTGGCCTTCATGGGTAAAGCTCCTGTGATTCAGAATAGGTTATGATTTGTTTATGGGGATGAGAGCTTGTGGTCTCATGTGACTTCTACTCTCTACTCCTCCCTCTCACTTCCATCTCATGCATTCTCTAGATCCCAAATGAAACACAGTGCTTTGCTCTCTCAAGTCTCTGTGATAATTGGCATCACATCACTAGAGTAACTCTCAAAGAACAGGTTCTGGAATGTATCTGAGTTTTGCAACTAAAGTGGGCATTGGATCTGTTGGGAGTGTTTGCTTTAACAGAAAAAAATGTGTGATGAGTGTTAAAGCAAGAGTCCAGTGTGATTATTTGTCCATTTAGTGCTTAAGACAGATTAATTTCTTGAGAAGCTACAGAAGAATCTGCATGTGCTTCTGTATGATTCTAAGTTCACATCACCTTTGTTCACAGACTGTACTTAGGTCTGTCTAAATGGTGTACTGGTCTGTCCTTGCTGGCCAGGCCTTCCCTCTGCTACATCCTCAGCTTGCTTGCAAGCAGCAACCTGATCTTGAGTAGACAGTATTTCTTTTAATTGAACTCTACTTTGTCCAGTTTAGTAATACAAATTGCCCATTTGCTGATCAGCAGAAATGTTTGCCGTGATATTTACACAACTTGTGGGCAGTACAGAAGCTAACTCCACAGGCTTTTTACCACTCCAAAAACATTGGAATGATGCATCTGGTTTGCTTTGTGCAGATTTTCTGATTAGGTATGAATTTTGGGCTTTTGGGAGTCTAAAAATCCAAATCTTTTGGCAGTTTAATGGTTGAGTTAATAAATTAACACATCATCTCCAGGATTTAAAAACCTCTTCAAGATCTGAGTAATTCTGTAGTCTGAAATGCCAGCTGCAGGTCTGTATAGCCTTAATTAATAAAGGCAACCCACCTCCCCCCTTTATATTTGTACTGGAAAAATGAAAGTTTGGCAGAAAACTTTTAGCATTGGTTAGACTTCTGATGCATCCTAGTTCACTTTAAGTATTTCATGCTTTGTTTTGGTCTTTTAATGTTAGGAGTTCTCTGGAGTGAGTTACAGACCCTGAGTTCTCTCTCCTTCCTGTGTTTTATGACTGTGCTGGCAGTCTGACAGCAGTTTTCTCTAACTCTTGCTTGATTTTCAGCATCACTTCAAACATGACAGCCAACTGACTTACTCTCATTTTGCTTGGAAGAGTTGAAGACATTCCCTGTGAATGTTATAAGACCACAGTAATTACTGAACCTGGAAAACCTAGGGTTCTGGGTTTGACCAGATAGATTGATGAATCTCTTTCTGAGAAGAGGTCTTGGTCCACTGCATTTCTTTGGTTCTTCTAGATGTCCTTATCACCACAGTGTTTTGGGTTTAGCATAAACTGTTGCCCCTGTCAAAAATCCAGTGACCTGTCCTTTTAGTCCTGCTGTGACAATGCATACTCTGCTCATGACTCTTACTAATTTGAAAACCACAGGTTGCACTTTCCTCTAACTACTAACTGCTACTTGTTTAATCTCTTTCTACAGACCTCCTTGGAGTGTAAGACTCCTGGGATGGGAATCTATTATTATTTGTGCCTTGTGGGAGGGAAAATGCCATCTGCCAATAAAACACTCATCCAGAAGGCATGTAACTTATAATAAAAACCTGCCCTCCCATCCACCTTCCCTGCAGAGTGGGTGATTGTATGTTTTTTATCCTCTGTTCAGAAAAAATGGACCTAGTTATTGGCAGCAGTGGGGGGGCTGCTATATTTATAGAGGCCAAGTGAGCATGGCCTCTTGGTAAGATGGTTTAATGGATTTAGATTGCTGGACTAGGAAAGTTCTTGCCAGACATTCATGGGGAACATGGATAATTAAGAGTTTGAAAACAAGTATTGCCGGTAGATAATTTTCTGTGTGCAGAGTGCATGCTTTATGTGGCTTTCTCTGTTTAAGTGTGTGTGGTGTATATTGCTGTCTTATTTTAGTGATCAACTCTCTAATATATTTACCATTCTCGGTTTATTTTGCAGGAGCAATTGGTTACATGGGAACAAGTGCCTTTGTTCGTAAAATCTACACTAATGTGAAAATTGACTAAGGAAATCAGAAAATTGAACTATGGATCAGTTCCTCTTTTCCTGGCGAACTTGCACAGCAAAAAGCGCGAGAAGAGATTTGGGTTTTAACACTGGGCACTATATGGGTCTCCATTTTTTGGACGGCTTAAAGTAACATCTATTTCATTGATCCTAGGTTCTTACTGACTGCTTTCTCCAACTGTTCACAGCAAATGCTTGGATTATATGCAGTAGGCATTACTACAGTACGTGGCTAATCTTCCCCCCCCCACACCCGCCAAGAAAAAAAAAAAAAACCAAAAAAAAACAAAAACAACAACAACCCAACATAAAAAAAACAAATCTAGCTCATTAAAGATGAATAGACTAGCTCTCTTCAGTGAAGAGGACAAACGGTTTATTTAAAGCATTTGTTCCATTCAATAAAAAGAGGGAAACTTGGCTGCTAAAATTACTTGATCAGTAGTTTTCCTGGTACTCAACATTTCTAAATTATGTAAAAGTGCTGTTCCAGAAAGATTACTCTTCTGATTTTTACTGCCATTGCCAGGATAGGAAGTATGTTTTATATTTTGACTCCAGGTGCTTTTTGGTTTATTTGCGATATCAACTACCCTAGACTCATTTGTTTAAAAAATAATTTAAAAATTATAAAAAACCCATATGCATGTAATATATCAGCTATTGTTCTAGTTGGACCAACTTCCCTTTATTTATCTTTAAAGTAATATCCAGCTACATCTTAAATCCATCCAAAGAAAATACAGTCTGAAGACGGGATGTGTTCTCTTCGATGCAATTTACTGTACAGTTAGAAAGCAAAATGTTAAATGAAGAGGATTGTTTGTTTTTTAATGAACACTCTGAGGTCTAGATTAAAAAAAAACCAACATTTTAACTGAATGTCTAAAGTGATTCTCCTTTTTTCCAAGTTAGTCTTGCTTTTTTTTTTTGGCTTTGGGTTTAATGAAGATTTTTCTTTAGACATCATACAAGGGATAATAAGTGTATATAACATTAAATAATGTAACTTAGGTGTAGATCCCAAATGTATTTGGATGTACAGATTTACTACAGAGTACTTTTCTGATGATTCAGTGTAAAAATGTGTGAATTTGGGTGGCTTTTTACATCTTGCCTGCCATTGCATGAAAAGTTGGGGTTTCTTCACAGTGTGTGTATGTCATGCTTTTCTGTTCTATTTCCTTTCTCAAGCTCTTACAGGAATTAAATTTGTAATTTAGAACATTTTAATTTTTGTTAATCCTATCTGAACACTTGTGTAACATCAAAAGCACAGTTGCTTTAGAGTGTTCAGAAAACTAAAATAAACTTTTCAGACAAAAATGTATTGACTGTGAAAATAGATGAGTTTGCAATTGAGAATGTTTGAAAAGGCATTACTGCTGAACACCGGTTTCTGTATACAAGAGTAGTGTGATTTTTCATCTATCAAACCCTCGTGTTTTGAATTCAGAATTTGCATACAACTATATTGTACAATACTGCTCCAAAGTGAATGACCAACCCAAAAAGATTCTTCTTGGCTGTGGAGAAATCTGTTTTGTGATACAGCCAGTGTACTGGGAAAAGTGGGGGTAAGCTTGGACTAAAATAAATGGGCAAATAAAGGTTAAATCTTTCTAAGATCAGTGTTAATGATGCACTGTATTTAGCTAGAAATCTCCTGAATGTGTTTGTGACAGATTTGAGAGCCACTTGGCTTGATTTTTTAAATGATTTTTTTTTTTAGGCATCTGCTATGTAGGGATTTTTTCATCAGTGTGGCTGTCTGAAATAGAGCACCTACCATGGAGAAGGCAACTTTCTGAATTTGTAAATTGAGCCAAGTATTTGTATTGACTAGTACTGTATATAACACTGTCTCTATATAAAAAGTACTGACAATGCAGTAGCCACAATGAGAAACTTCTGTGTTTTGGCAGGGTTGGGTTGGAGCTTGGGGGAACTATACAGGTAGGTAATAGTGGGAAGCAGTGCATCCTGCTGTATATGTCTTCTGAAAAGTATTTGAGCTTTCAGCTCTGATTTACCTGGCCAATTTTAACCAATCTGTCTGAAAATAATTAAATTTTTCTTCAAGTGAATCATTAGTATCTGTAGGTGAACACTGCCATTCAACTAAGTAATTTTTTTAAAGTACAGGCTGATTTTAAGGTCAACATATAAACTGGGCCAATAGTTAGTTTTCCTTTGTTCCAAAACATGGAAACATAAAGCTGAGACTGGATTTGGTACTAGTACTTGCCTAGTGCATACAACTGTGGGAAGCCCTCTTTTCATCTATGTTCCTCTAAATCTGATGTGAGAAGCCATTATCTCCACACAATAAATACATTAAGTACTCTGCCAAGATACAAGATTTTTTAAAGGGAATATTTTCATAATGGGTCTGTTTCTCTATTTAGAGCACTATGTGATTACTCTATCAGAAATGTCACTAAACTGTTTGTGAATTTCTTCTAATCACTTTTTAATGCCACAGAATAGTGGGCTGCCTACTTGCTTTCTCTGTCCTCTGGCATTATTAGCTTTCGCATACCCAGATAGGATTGTATATCTTTTAAAGTGACATTGAAAAGATACTGCACAGGCATTGCTTTTTTTTCTGCAAGCAAGTTCCTCCAGAAAAGTACTGTGTTTAAATAATTGACATTTTTATACATCCACCCAAGCATGTAACTTGGGGGTTTGCTTTGTTTTCCCCTTTTTGGTTTCTGAAGGAGTGCGAAATGTGACCAGTTTGCAACAGCTTGTCTTTATGGTTACTCTTTGGGGCAAGGCTATTTGTCCTCCTCCCTCCTCTTCCCCCCTCTGTTCCCCCCCAAAAAAATGAGGGTGTAGCTTGAACCATTTTGCTTAATAGAATTTGGAAGCTCTCTGCTTAGATGATGTAGTCCTTCCTTTTTTATGGAAGAAATAAAGATCTTACGGACAACACTCCTCTTAACATGCTTGTTTCTTAGGAGTTTCTAGTTCTTGAATTCAGGCTTTTTGATAACTCTTCAGTTGGCCAGTCAGTGCTTTTCTTTCCACTTCTGGTACAGAGGCCAGGGAATTGAGTAAATAGTTGCATAAGCAATAGCCAGTCTTGACCAAATGTTTGAGAAATACAATTGTAAATATTTTCAGTTGAGGCAGAGTGCATATAAAAAGCACCTCTGGTATTTTATGTATGAAGATCAGTGAATGCTGGATTAGAGGTAATGGAGACTGCAAATAAATATTACATTATACTCTTTTTGATGTCTGAATGTTTTGAAGCAACAGTGTCTATTCCTCTCCAGAATTGCATTCCAAAGTGTCTAAAGGGCACGCAAATTGTTTTCTGTAGCATAATTTTAGGTGTATTTCTTGAACAAGTTTCAGGTTAAAGAACAAACTCCAAACCCTAATACTTTCTACGCTTTTGATACTAAAACCAAGTAAAATTCATAGCACATTCTGACCACTGTCATTACTGCAGAGCTAACACAAATGAGAAAATTACATTTTGCTCTGGCTTCAGCATCATGAGCATCTAGCCAAATTTGCCCTATGAAGTGTATACACACAGCCTCACTGAAGACAGCAGAGTTCTGCTGTATCGGCACTTTTTCCACTGTAATGTGTCCAGGAGGCATCAGCTCAGAAAAAGACAAGTCTCCTCTCCAGTCTGTGGACAAGTAAACTGAAGAGCTGGAGTAGAAGGGTCATGTTGTCTTGAATGTATTATTAGCCGTGTAGCCTGAGGTTCATTTTAAGTCTGTTGGAACTGTAGACTGAAGAATTCCAGTTTTGGATGCCTTGGATCTTTTCTAGCTGTATGCACTATGGTAAAGCAGTCTTCCAATAGATGTTTTCCAATTGCTTTCCAATTGCTTTCCAACTGCTGTCTATTACCTATTACCAGGGTTAGCCCTGAAGTCACAAAAGCCCCTTCTGTTGGAATAAAGCCACACTTGAAAGATTTGAAGCAGTGTGTTTATGGCTTGCATTCTCTAGGAGCATTGTATCTTGGGGGATAAATAAAAGTTTTGGGACCATTTGTTTTTCAAAACCTTTCAAGGGAATGTTTTCATTTTGCTAAACAGCTTCAGTGAGAAAATTCTCATAACTTGCAGAGGAGACATCTTCATGTGAGTTCTACAAGTGGTTCCTCACATCTTGTGCTTTTATCCAGGAGGTGCATTTTCAGTTCAGAGAAGGGGCTGTTAACAGTATTTATTGTCTTTATTAGTTCACTGGTTCTGAAATTTTTCTTCCAATTTTTGGGTTATGGCTTGAGGGGGATGGAATTATAAAGGTGATGGGAGAACCCATGAATCTGGAAGGCTTTGTGAAGTCCCAGGAAATTGAAGCTGTTCTTTAAGAGAATCACTGTAAAGGGCAGAAGTTCAGTTGGAAAAAGGATAAGAAAAAGGCTTTTTTATTGGGTGAACTAACCTAATTTGAAGGCAGGCTTGGAGACAGATTTGCTGTTCAGGTGTCATTGCCCCCAATCCCATTACAGTCTTTTTATTTTCATCGGTGTACTTGCTACAGTGCAAGGCTTTTGGAATAAACCAAGAACTCATCTGCCATGAACAAGGGGGATTATGTTAGCTGTTGTCAATGTTTTAGGCTTGTTGATATGTTAATTTTCTCACCAGCTTCTAGTAATACAATACAGAACAATATGTCAAATATCTCTGGAGGTTCCACCATACTGAGGCTTTTCTTGGGAAAACCAAACACATTGGAACTTTTCTTATGTTCTAGATAGAAGATTTCCTTCAGGATCTTGGGCTTGGAGCATACCAAAATGTAACTATACAAGCTCATGTTAACCCTTCAGCTGGCATTATGTGACTACAACATTCCAGAAAATATATGCCTTTTTAGAATTGGGAGTTAATGTACAATTATTTTACAGAACTGTTATTTTAGAGTTCTAATATTGTGAGGCATGCTCACCATATGATGCAGTAGTTACCTGGATATATTCCAGTTCACCAAAGCCTAGACCTAAACCCTGTAAACTAGAAAACCCTGGATCTGGGTGAAAAAGTCCAGTCCCTCGCAGTTCTGACAAACTGACCAACCTAGAAAAACATGCTACAGTTAGATACCACGTGGTGAATTTTTTTTGAGACTGTGTCACAAGCCTTTATTTGATTTCTGGAATGTTTTGAGAGTTGTAGTAACTGTTTCCAAGAAGCTTCCAAACAGGGCAGAGAACATCATGAAAACATCACGTCATACAGAAGTTTTAGTGGATGTTCATTCTCATTTCCCAAAGGTTTGTATCAGGAATTTCAGAATTGTGGGATGTGTTAAAGCACTAGGCAAGGTACAGTGCTCTTATATGCTACTGGAGATGTAATTCTCCTTTTGATTTTATGCCATTTTTTTCATTCTGAATCACTGTTCTTACACTTGATTGGTCTGAGAAAAGGGGGTTGTGTAATTAGCTCAGTGTGAGGCTCTTGCTCTGTCACAGAGGAGTAACCACAAGAATGGGATGGAAATTCTCTTCTTACTTCCTTATAATGTCTGCCCAGCAGCTGGCAGGTGAGTAGTGAACATGACCTACTGTTTGTTTTACAAAGAGATATGAGAGTTTTACAGTCAGGCACCCATTAACCTGCAAGAGTTGGAGACCTGTATAATAAAATGTTAGAGGTCCCATTAGGTTACTTAAGTTCCGTATTTGAGTTCTGCAGAATCATTTTTCATAATTTGAATTGCTCAGCTGAAAGTTTTTGTTGAATTTTTTTTCTGTTTATATCACTACCAGAAAGTGATCAAATACCAGTTTTGTCTAAAGTTGAAATTACCACATTTTTAATTACATGTATAGCAAAGAAAAAGGAAATCACAATCATTCCTTGTTATAGTGATCTGAAGAGTGATTTCTGAGATGAACCAACTTTGAAATACTGCTTATCTAACAAGAGGAAATACCTGCATGTTCTATGCCAGAGCCAGATGTGTGGTTTGGATGAAGATCTTACTAAAGAAAAACCTGTACAAAAATCCTGTGCAGAAGCTGTAATTGGGAAAAGTATCTAAGACAATTCTCCATGAAGCAACATCGTTTCTGAGAGATTCATTAAATTCTACCCACTTGTGAAACAGGCTAAATGCAGATAGCATATGCTACCAGCCTCTGTAAAGGATGCCTGCCTGTGACCAGGGAAATAACAAATATCCTGTCTGTCTCATAGCAGAGGATTGGAGAAATGTTTATACTTTTTTCTTTATGCAGAGGAATATATCTGGGGGGAAAAAAAGAATTTTTCCTATGACAAAAAGTACTTTGAAAAAAAACAGTGGATTCACCTTTTCAAATTTTGAATTGGCAGATGCTTTTCCAAAGATGTTCCCATGCCTTCCTGCCTAACCTTGCATCAGAGTTCATCAAAAGCACCAGCTTTGCTCAATGCTTTCCAAGCACAACTGACTCCTGTATGAACCCTGAAAATGGATTTTAAGTGAAGTAATGAAACAGTTTGACATGCCTCAGTATGGGAACCAGTGGTCAAGCCAAAATCCATGCTTCCAGATAAGAGAGATTTCCTTCCCTGCCTCCCACAGCTTGTGCCTGTGCAGCTCAAAATTACCCCAGAAGTATCTTGGTTTTTCTCACATAGTTGAAAGATTGCAGTAATGATGGGGAAAATATTCGATGCTTTTTTATATAGGATGACTTAAAATCCCACCTGCTATTTTCCAACTGTGGCTTTCTTACTGCTAGTTTCCCTAAGAGTCACTGCCTGTTTATGACAGGGCTATGTTGTTAAATGTATATTTAGTTTTTAATGTGCAGGTGACTGTGTCTGACTGCATTGAGCTCTCTGTACAGCAGATTTCAGAACTTCTGGAACACGTTTAAGCACATATGTGTCAGCACCTTTAAAGATTCCTTTTGGATAGCAAACCGTTTACCCTTATGAGAGATATTTCCTGGGATGCAATGCAATAAACTTGATTTAAAAAATTACTCCCAACCTCTACTGCAGGTGACACTAAAATGGGTGATGAAAGGAAGAGAGAGCAGGGGTCGATACTCATTTTGTCACCTGGATTTGCCTATGACAGTGGTCAAGAAGGGAAGAAGGGATGTCCCAAAAATGGTCAACTACATGAGTGACAAGAGGAATCAAGAGCAATAGACTGGTAGACAAAACTATACGGAGGAAAAGGAGATGGGGAAGTGAACAGGCTTCATTGGGGTGGAAAGCCTGTAATGGTACTGAGTAAATGAGCCTTTGATAGAGTGTGCTGAGGCAGAGGGAGGGGGATGGTTCTGCAGAGTGTCCTGTGGTGCCTGTAGGCAATGATGCACAGCACATTGGGCTACACCTGCAGCAGGGATCCTTTTCTACCATAAAAAGAAACAATGAAAGAAGTTTAAGGAAAAGTGGTGTGTACTGGAAATGCAGAGGGAAGAAGAAAAGGGAATGCTCTGAGTTCAGAGAGGTATGCCCCCAGCTCTCCATGGCTCCATCCACCCTTGTACTGGTGATGTGAATAGGTTGGTGTGTTTGGTTTTTTGTAAACTTGGTGACAGCTCAGGAATGAGCAGTGGGACAGGCTCCAAGGGAGTGGTGCTTCAATCATGTTATTAGAAGATTTGGTGGACTCCAAGTGTTGGCAAGATGGAAGAAGCAGGTCTTATGGAGAACCTAACAAATTTGGTGTGTGTTTTGGACTTGGGACATCATGTGTGCAGGGATATTCCATCAGCACTAAGTAGCTCACACATAACTTTTCTCATTGATGCTATTCAGAAAGAGCTGTGTGCATTCTTGTTCAGTGAGGCTTGAAAGGACAGTGGATTTTGTTTGCATGTGTTGGGCCTGAGAGAATTCTGCAAGGGAAAAGGCTGCCTTTGACAGTGATGGATACAGATTGTTTTCTTTCCAGGTAGTTAACTGTTGGTGTCATGAAGTGCACTGCTGATATGAGACTTTGCTGACTATTTTACCAGCTCAGATGAAAAAGATCCTTTCACATGGCTTTCAGTGTTCCTTGTTTGCACTGATGTGGCACCTGCCAGTCAAGATGGCATGAGCCCATCTCCTGGAGACTACGTAGCAGTCATTGCTCTGTGTACACTGCTTTGGCTGCCAGTTACAAAGTGCCATGATTGGTACTGAGAACCATTTCTAGAAGGTTTGAGCAGCTCTCATGTTAGAGTCTGCTGTAATGGGGCAACTTTATTTTTGTGTGTGGATGGATAATCTTCATAGACTCCTGTGAACTCCCTCACAGACTCATTCTAATTGCACAATTAAGGATCCACAGTTTCTTTTGCTCTCTTCCTCCTTCAAATCTTTAGTATGTCCTCTTGTATGTCCATCCATGACTATAATAGAGCTTCGGCATGCAAAAGAAGTTGGGCTCCCCAGCATAGGTTGTCATCCTGGAAGAAGTTAACAAACAGTTCCATGCAGACAAAAGACTTCTTAGTGTGTGACAGCCCAGCTCTCCACAGTAATGACAATGATGACCTAGTGTTAACCACCCTGACAGGGGTTTAAGCATTTATTTTTCAGTTTCCCATACCTTCAGAAAGTAATGTTGCCAAGACCTTGTCTACAGAGAGAGAAGAGTACGTAGTGTTACTATGTAATAAAAGCTGGGAGTTCTCCTGAAGCACAGAGATAATTGTTTCAAAATTAGACTGACAAAATCATAGAAAGTAGCAACCTAACGTAGTAAAAGTTGTTAGTGTGCAAATGAGCAGTATAAAACTCAGGAGATGGATGTAGTTACTTTGCTAAGTTTATTCTGATGGGTGTTTGTCTACATTCCTCCTCAAAAACATAGAGTGATGGAAACTCCCTGGTTCTTCAGGGCAGTCTGCTCCAGGACTTCCCTGTTTTACTGCTAGAAAGCTTGACCTGAAACTTAAATCTTCCTTGGTCCAGTTGATGCTCATTCTTTTTTTCTTTCTCATTCTTTCTCATTCTTTTTTGAATGGACTGTCATTTCTCTGTCTCCTGTGCAGGTTTCAGCTCAGGTTGTATCTGAGTTGTACCTAAAACCCCTGTCAATCTTCTGCTAAGCTGGTGAGAGCAAAAGCAGTAGCAAGGTGCTTCTATGATCATGAGGCCTCGGCTGCTAGACTGACTTCCAAGGTTACCATTTCTTTCATTGCCTCTGTCCAGGACACTCATTGCTTGCCAGGTCAGCATTTCAGATCTTCACTAGTGTGAGCCCTTCACTTAGGGCTCCTGTTCAAAGTGCCTGTATTCTCCTGGCTTGATCTCAACAGCTTTATTTGGTGTTACAGCCCCAATTTGGTGACCATCAGTGAGGACTGAAGGGCAGGGAGTATGGAATGAGTATCACCAGGGAAAGCACACAACCAGGCAACTGTTTACTATCCTGCATTAGCAGTAAGTCCTAGTCACAACTTTGACTCATGCATTGAAATGTGTTCTTGTTATTCCTGTTTTCACCTCATTTTGCCAAGATTGGTACAGCAAAAGGGTATTTCACTCTTTCTGTGAAAATATGAAACCTTTCCTGTGCAGGTTTTCTCTTTCTACCCTGTGAGTGACAGCCTCTGGAGTAGCCTGGGACTTTTCCCTCATGGGGGACACAGACTTCCCCATCTGCTGATCCCTTTCCTTCAGGTTCTTCCACTAATCCTCTAGGACCTGCTTGGAAGCACAAAGTGAAGGAGACACAGTGTTTCTTCTACTCAACTACTGTAAGAACCACTGATGTTAGAGGTTGAAAGCAGGTCTTGGACCAGCTGCAATGTTTGTTTGGACCAGTTGTAAAAACCTCCATTGTGTTCAAATAGTGGAACTTTTCACATGGTCTTCATGGCAGGCTTTGATGCAGCCTTTTTAGCCCCTTTGAAGGTTTGTAGAGGATTTTATTTTCCTGACTTTATCCTCTCTGTGAAGCCAGTATTAAATGAGAGGCAGGGGCAACAGTCAGAAACAGTTTGCAGTAGCCTGTGTTGCTGCTAAGGCGATGACTGAATCATGTTGTGCCTTTTTATGCTCAGTTATCATTCACTGCTGTAGGCTAGAAGAGAAGTGACAAATTTATGGATAGCTGATGGCAAACTATTATTGGTCCGAGTTAAGATAGGGTTTGAAGCTCATGCTGTAATGGAAAACACTCTTTGAAAATGCTGCTGTGGGACCTTGGAAGTACGCAGTTGAAGGAGCAGAGTTATGGCACAGGGAGATTATGGAATGCACATTCACACCCAGAACGCCCCGCTGAGCTTGTACACTTGTCAGCTCTCCTCTGCCCACCAGTATAGCATCTGTACTGTCACTGCCTAATGCCACATCTGCTGAGCAGCATGAGAACAGATGATCAACCCATAACTATTGCTCCAAACTCAGACTGTAACATCTTGTCAGACCAGGGGCTGCCCCGTGCAGTATTGAATTTACATAGAAGCACCTGACTGGCCCTTGGGAGATGATTCTTAAGGCTCTTCAGCTCCCAGTGAGGTGGTGGTACTTTGGGCATCTGCCCTTTCCCTACAGAGTCACTATGAAAATAGCAGAGACATTCTGCCTGTGTGAACTACCTCCATCACAAGCCAACAGCCCTAAAAGTATGATGCTCTCCAATGTGTCAAACCATGATCTGCTGTTAGAGATGTCTAAGATATTGTACAGACTCAGGCAGCTGGGGTTCACCAGCTCAGACATCATGGTGTAGGTTTTGAAGCAGCCAAGCATCTCACACATGATCTGTCTCCCTGATTTCCTAGGCTTTGCTGTAGATGAATCATTCAAAGCCCAAATTTCCAGTAAAACAGTCCTTGGAAACTGCTATAAAAAGCAGGTGAGAGGAATAAATGCACATCCTGATGTTTAGTCCTATTTTTCTTAGTTTCTTCCATTCTCTAGTCTGGGGTGCTTTTTTCCCCATCGTTCCCCACCCATGGTCTAACAGCTCCACTTACACACCCATTTTAAGGCTGCGGTGTGAAATACCGTTCCTCCCGGCGGCGGGTCAGCCGGTTCTCTTTGACTGCCCCCGAGGCGCCCGTTACTTTGAGGGAAAACAATAACGGCAGTACCAACTGACCACAACATCACTCCGTCCTAATTTTCGGACTCCTTTCCCTGGGGCACCGGGATGCTCCGCTGCGCCGGGACGCGCCGAGCTCAGCGGCTTCGCTCCGAGCGCGCCGCGCTCCGGACGGGGCTGGGCAGGGGGCGCGCCGGGGGCGGGGCCTCGGCGCGGGCGCGTCTGTGATTGGCTGCCGGGGCG